>BMAT01009103.1:105611-119529 GCA_019649035.1 Elysia marginata
GGGGGGGGGGTGACGGAGGAAGTTCAACAAAACTCTAGATTTCTTTTTATCTTCCTTTTTTGGGCACAAACGTAGAAGACAACAAGGGGAGAGCTGTGAATACACCTCAAAAAAAAAACGATCCCAAACAGGTCAAAACACACAAATTTAGTTTCACACCACAAGCAGGACTGGACATCTTAAGAAACATTGCCGAGATTAGAAGAGAATGGAATAACCTTTATTACCTTTATTGCAGAAATAAAGAGAACTGTCAAGATTGCGAAGGCGGAAGGCTATGAGTCAAGTTATAACGACAAGAGACATTGCAATTCTAACAGCCAACAAATCAAGCATTGCCATGCACGCCTTTTTATAATACACGCGGCCGATATGTTAATAGGAAGACCTATAACAACACTGCCCTGTATTAATTAACTAAAAACTATCCCTGACCTTTTCCAAAAAACGAAATCAATGACAATTTGGACAGCCATCGACCACTCTTACAGGTTCGGGACGACCCTTGAGCTGACATTTTGCGGGGCGAATCATCGGGTTAGCTCAGGTGTCAAGCTAGGTCACCAAGAGCTGGTGACCCAGGCCAGGAGGTATTTAGCTCGTCATGAAAGTTCTTCTGTAGCTTGCCGAGCAACGAGTGACCAGGAGAGAAAATGGGATGACTCTCCTCGTTGTTGACTCTCCCTGGGCTGTCCTCGCCTGTAGTTTGGAGGCGAGAGAATCATTCCAACGTTGAGAGTCGAAAACCGACGGCCGGTTTAAAACACTGGAGAATCACTCGATATGAGATAGGGTTATGTGGAATTCTTTAGCGGTAGGCACGCTTCATTATGTTTTTACTGATTGAATGTTAGTAAGCTAGCGAGAAGAATCATGAAGAGACTTGGGGGGGGGGGGGTTCTTTTATAAAAATATACATTAATTTGTAACCTTAATAGAGAAAATGGTTTTGGGTAGAAGCAGCTGTAACGATATAAGTGGGAAAATGATATAAGGCATTCAAAGATGAGAATCTCTTCAAGACTCAGTATCATTATAAACCCAAAGTCCTTTTAAGCAAATGCCTTTGTCGGGTTATATACCCTGTATCACTGCTTATATCATAGGTCAAAGCAAAATGTATCTGAAAGTGAGATGGGTGCAAGCCAGTGATTTGTTCGAAAGAAAAGCTACAACAAAATTTCGCATAAAATTTTACTGTAAAAGCAAAGCAGTGTCTGTCGCATTCAAAGCAAGAACCGTATGTGATCAATATTCGGCTATTTTCTTTCTACTCTCTTACACTGAAATCTGTGTGAAGTCGGCACAGTTGAGTTAACTTGACTACCACTCACCCTGGAATGTTCAAGTTGTCCAACTCAATTTGTTCAGACGCCGATGTACAAAATTGGTTTTGCTAGGAAGTGGATGGAAGAGCGAGGATGTGGTTCAAGTGGTGCTATAATTCAAATGGAAATAGTTCGAACAGGTTAAAGATTGGTTTTAGTTTAAAGTCAAGGCGCAATCTCGTTTGTTCGCGTGTCCCTAGAGCTTTCAAATCTTATAAGTATCATGTAGACTAAACTTAAGGAAGACAGATGGTATATCTAAGTTTTTGAGGGATTTCACAGTAAAAGTAATCAAGTCTGCTGCATCTTGAGTTCTACTAAATCTTGGTTTATACCTAAATTGGCAGATTCTAGTGGTTGTAGTTAAACAATATCACTCTAGCTGTGCGGGATGGTGCTTGTAAGACTTATGAAAATACGTTATGTCAAAGACATATTTATTCTGTACACTTAGAGCGCTAATTTGAACACCAGGCTGACTTCTGTGATCCTATCACAACAACAATTTATTATCTGTTGGAAAAATCAAATCTGCCGTGACTAATCTTGTTCTTTTAACATTTTACCAGATATATCACGTTTTTTCTTCTTTGTATTAAGTAATTTTATGTTAATTCTCTCAGACCATTTCCTGGTCTGTCCTGTGCGCATGTCACGTCGGTCTCATTACAAAATCCCGCGAGGAAATCTTGTTTCCAATACAGAGCGGACACAGGAAAGTCCTGAGTTCTACAATTTCCGGGCAACGCGAGTCGCGTGGTACTCACTAGGTACCCAGTACTAATTACACACACACACCATCCCACACACCACACAAGCAGCAAGAAACATCCAAGAAATCTAGCGTTCGTATTTATAGCTTCATTGTCTAGAGATGTGCAATCAACTTTTGAGTCGGGATGTCCGGGTTCGAATCCTGGTCTTCCTCACCCAGGTCAAATATTATGCAAGTACTCGGCTATAATTAGTGAAAAAATCATGCAGTGACGATGCTCTTAGAATGCAGAAATGGTTAAAAACTTGTCAGAGAATACTTAGGAGTAAAATTACCACAAGAAATGCGTCGAGTTTCGTTGATGTTTAAACTTAAAGGGTTTACATTGACGTTTTCTATTTAAGTGTCTAAGAAAAGTATTCATGGTACGTATCGAACGTTTTTGGTACATTAGAATCATAGTGATTGGTTGTGAGAGGAAGTATTGATGATAATATTTGAATCGATATGAAAGAACAGTACAAAAATCTTTAACTGCGTGTTTGTCCGTTTTTAAAAGAACAGAATGAATCTTTTCTGTCCCCAATCTTCCAAATTTATTCAGATCATGAACAATTTTTAAAAACAGATTTCTAATGTTTTGAAGATATTTTAAAACTTTATAAAGCTTTTAGTATTTCTGAATGAAAGCCAAACCTCGTCGGCTGAACTCCTTTTTTCACATCTTTAGCTGGCACTTGGTTGGGTTGATATTTTTTTAAAGCGCTTATTTTATATTTATCCTGATATACAAAAATCTGCTAAAAAAGTACATCTTTCCATTAAAGTGACTGACTCTTGCTAAATAAGATCAACCAACCAGATATTTTCATTACGAAATTTCGACTCAACCTCCAGGGTAATTTGCGACCCACCCAAGTTTACTAGCGTGGCGCGGAAGCTGAAATTGAATCTCTAAACCCAGAATTAAACATGCAAGGCTGAATGTCGGTAGTTGTAAAAATACGAAACAAACCGAATGTGCCTTAAATAGTATCAAAATGAATTCTGTATCTATCCGAAACGCTAAAAATAGACAGTACGTATTTCAAAAGCATAATTATGTTTTGCGGATAAGTGTGAAAGTTTATTTTTGCTTCGCAACTCAGTGTAGCCAAGGTGGCGGTCCCACGTTTCTGACATTTTTACCGCATCCTTTGGCTAAGTGTAACCTTTCAGTGCAGAAGATTTCCAACACCAAGAGCCAGTAAGTGGGCCTGCACTTTGGTGTTTGCCGTGATCTTTGTTCGGGGGTTAACGTGGACCCGAGACTGACTCTGTGTATGTGATCACTAGACGGGGCTAGGCCGGGCTGGGCCTGCAGTTCCTGGCATTGATTTCTTGATGGAGCGCGTAGGCTAATACACTTCCCGAAACTCCATCTTTTCCGTTCCCTCCCCCGCAATCCTCTGTCTGTCTGAATGTCTCTGACTATGTCTCTTTTCATTATCTCTCTCTCTGTCTCTCTCTCTCCTTCCTCTTTCTCTCTCTCTCCTCTCCCTCTTTCTCTCTCTCTCTCCTCTCCCTCTTTCTTCCTCTCTGTCTCTCTCTCTCAAACTACTGTAAGAGTATGAGAACCTTACGCTCATAATCCCGAGTTATTTTTAAACTAATTCAGTTGAGGGAAAAAAAAGGTTTGGTCTTGGACTCTATGCTTTATTGTCGACTTTGCAAAATGTTGGGACTTCCGGGTGTCGGAAACTCTTGGGTTGTAGGAGGTTGAAAAGGTAGGTACGGTTCTTTGGTACACATTTTTAATATATAAGGCTTGCTTTTTTTTTGTTTATTTTTCCTTTTAGCAGATGTTGAAACAGACAAACATCTTCTGATCATTATCGAACATGCGAAACCAGCTTTCATAACTTAAGAAGTCCTAATGATGAAAATCAAAGACTTGACGTAGGTTCATAGCACATATTCTTGAATGCGGTTTTACTAAGAAAGCCGGTGGCCCAGGCGATATAAATTCAGTTTAATGTCATTGTGTTTTGGCGGTTGTAGCTGTTGTTAGAACAAATGCCTCGTTCTATTTTTTCACTATTGTTTCTTTCCACTGGGCTACGTGAATATGCGAAAAGAGTAAAAAAAAACAATAATTAATAGTTAAGGTGTATCAAGTTCATACATTATCTTCATTTTGTACAAAGAAGCTTTGTAAGTGAAAACGGTAGAGGCTAATGAGAGTATGTAGAGTTTGACATTACATGGATAGGCTGCGGGTTCGAACTTTGATAGAAACATTTTTTCCTGTGATGTTTACCTAAATTCTAGAGCTAACTACTGCTAATTACTTTGTACTCGTCAAGAAATTAATAAAAAGCTTTTCAGCGATCCAAGTTTCAATTCCTTCTAGCTTTTGCGATGGAAAACCACATAACTTCATTTAACCATTATTTCGAGAACTCTACCAAAGACGATAGAAAAAATATTTTGGTTACACATAGCCCCCAGTGTGAATTTCAACGCGTTTTTTTTTTGAAATAGCGTTTTGATATCTTTTGCCCTAGCCTCGCCATCTGTGCATTGTATAACTAAAAAGCAATAATTTCCAATCTGTTTGAGAATTTTGTATTCTTTTACACGCTGTTTTTGTCCTCACTAGGTACTGTTAAAAGTTTATCGTAACTGTATAACACATTAAGTATTATAATTGTGTATGATTAACATTTAATACTTAAAACAGAGATCTATGGGGAGATTATGTAAGTCGATAAGAAGTGCTCTGCATTTGATATTTTTATCTTTTACTAGTTGTTAACCCATTCAAATGAATGGGAATGTGTCGCATATAAAAACCAAAATCATTTTTTAATATCTTCCCCATAATTATGCTAAAGAGTGTGTTTTTTTAAGTAACGCGGAATGTTGTGGTCAATGTTAGAATTTTTATTTTCGCTAATCACAGAGATGTTTTTCTTGCCTTCTAAAGAAAGGCATAGGGATTGCCTTCTGGAGAAAGATATAGGGATTGCCTTCTAGAGAAAGACATAGGGATTGCCTTCTAGAGCAAGACATAGGGATTGCCTTCTAGGGAAAGACATAGGGATTGCCTTCTAGAGAAAGACATAGGGAAAAAGACAGAAAATGAGTAGGCCGGTAGCAAGACATTCATTTTAAGAGTTATGGTTGTGGTAGAGTAGGGATCGGGGTTTAAAGTCTAAGGTTTAAAAAAAAGGGGGGGGGCACAAAATGCAGGGAGAGCGGTGTGCGCGAAATGGAAACCTTGTTAAAAGCTTTGGCGTTTGCCTTTAATCATTTTAACGCTTTTTCTTTCTTTTTTTTTAAAGAACTGATTTAACTAAAGTCAAGATTGCGCGAGAACAGGGCGGCAGAAAGGGGGGAGGGGGGTTCTTCACAATGCTTTATTGTAAAAATTGCCTTAGTCTAATTTGTCCATTAGATCTAGGTCTAGTTTTAATCGATAAATAATGGGCTGTATATTTTTAATCGTGTACTTTTTTTAAGATGTACAGCAGTCCAAAGTAATCGAAACAGGGTAAACAGTTAGATTAAGATCTAGATGTACTGGTAGGCCATACCTTCCTGTTTACAAAGGACGATATCTAACCTAGATCTGCATTAGTTTTATCATTAAATTAAGTGAGCCCACATTAAACAGACTCATGACATATAAAATACTGACAATGATTGCAAAAGATTACCAGATCTAGAGTCTAGATTTACACTCTCTAATCTTCTAAAATATTTTTAAAAATCTGATTCAGTTCGTCGGTTTCAAGAGGCCGAAATCTACGAGTAGTACCAAGTCATCTTTCACTCGTCAAGTGGGCTAACGACAAACATTGTAGCTCTTCTGATCACACAACGATAGCATGTAATTTCTAGATTCACGATCTTTGATCTCTTGGGAAAAAACTGATGAGTTCAGTAACAAGTTAAAATAATCAAAGTTTAAATGACTTTCTCTTAGCATCAATTTAATTGTCAACGATCTTTGAGCAGAATGCAGATGGGTGCAGCGAATAATTCGATAGCCTATTTATCTCGCATTCTATCGAAAGGAGTGTTAAGTCGCAAGGCCCAGATTTAGGATGTACGCTTTCAAAGTTTAGTGGGTGTTCAGAAGTCATTTTTTTTTATTTTAGATACTGACGCTAAAATTATTTCTGGAAAGTTTTCACACCTGGTTCATGTTGAATTTTTTTGTTTGTTTTATGCGTTTAAGCTTAACTTATATAGCTGCCAAAGAGTAGACACCTACTTTAAAGCAATTTTCATCCCTTTCTGAAGCGTCTTAAGTCCCAACTGTGCCGACTTCAAACGGCTATAACTTCATACGAAACACGATAGAGCTTTTTTGTTTGTTATATTTGAAAGTAGAGAAAATAAGCTTTTGTGTGATACCTTATCATACTGCTCTCCGATTTCGACTTAAACCTGATTTGACTGGTTGTAAGACTTAATGGTTGTAAGACATTAAGTCTTACAATATCACTTCGCCTCCGGAAAGTCAAAATCCCTCGAGCAGATTTTAGAGTCGGCGATGCAAATTGCTCTATGTTCATTAAAAACTATGGCTGTATGAGCAATGTTTGACAAAACAATTAAAGTAAAACCCTATGTGTCTTTAAATTGTTTCAAACATTTTTTAATTACCTCCGTCCCCGCTGATGGTTTTAGAAGTAACAAGCTTCATCTTCCTCGTATACTAAGCTACTTTCTTTGATAATTTTGAGGAGTGACAGGTCTGTAGTTTCGTGGAACTCAAGCGGAATAAGGTAGATAAACAGAAATATATAGTAATTTATACTTATATGACCATGGCAACCCATAATTTTTCTTTTTACAAATAAACACCGTAAGCGGTTTATAAATATTTACCTTTACTAGAAGTTTTATCTTCATCAAACAAACATTGATAAAGTGTTCTTTTAAATAAATATTTATAAAGTGGTTTTTAAAAAAAATATTGATAAAGTGTACTTTTCATCGTAACTTCCGCTTCCCTATTTATCTGAGACTCGCGAGTTGTGTGGTAACTTTAGGCCATCTCTTACTTTCATGAGATTGAATTCTAATCGGTCAGTTACAGGAATTCCCGTGTGGCTCATCAATAGAGTCGAGTAGAAGCCACTTGCGTTATTAGTTAGAGTATTGAGGTCACTCTGACCCAGCGCTGCCGGTAACGGGTTCATTAATTAAAAAGGTGAAACAGTTTTGTGACGAATTGATTACTTGAAAAGCATCTATAGGAATTAAAAGTACTGAGAACGTTCTAGTTGGCATAGTTGCTCGATTATGACGGGATAACTAATAAGTCGAATCGGTAGAGTGGCAATTGGTTTCTAAAATTAATAGTATCCATGGAAACTAGCTGTTGCACTAAAAACTTCCAAGTTAAGCGCTTGATGAATGTAACAACCTGTATGAATCATTGCCTACGGTTACTTCGTTATTTATCTAAAATGCTAAATTCAAAGACTCTCTGTGACCGTGGCCGGGTCTGTGGTCTGTCAATCCTTTTACCACATGGAGCCATCATTAGCACTATTGTGTTTCTGTATTGCTAAAAATAATTTGATTTTCTTAACACAAATACGTTTCTCTGGACTGCGCAACGCTAATTTTATAGCAAAAAAAAAACGTATAAAAATGAAGTGCGAGAAATTCGGCATTACGATAGCTATCGATTAGGAAAATTCAGATTAAAAAAAAAAGAGATTAAAATTGTGATCAAGCTGTAACATTCACTATAAATCTGTACGACAAAAATAGATCTTCGTATGAATTTTCAAAACTTTCACTAAAAATTACTTCGATTTTGCTGAAGCATAAGTATTCTTGTAAAAAATAATTTATTATTTATTATTTTATATAACTCATTTTATTCTACACAGCCATGATGATCACTGCACTGATGGGTATCGATTGGTGCGTAGTATAAAATTCCAAGAAGCTAAAAGGTCTTTGTTTAAATGTTGTTGTTTTTTTCGTTTTAAATTTAAGCCCTAACATAAAATGTGTAAGAAATCTATTTACAAACATTTCTTCAGCAGATTTTTAGAGCTAATAAATTATAGAAAAGAATTTGAGAGAAAAAAAAATTGGGATATAAGAACGGGAGAAGTTATATGAGAGCAGGAAAGATATGAAATGTTAAAAAAAAAAAAATCAGAAAAGGATGGTGAAAGATATGAAAAGTCTGAATCGTTAGAAATTAGTAGAGAAACTTGTAAAAGAAAAGAGAAAATAAGCAATATGTGTATAATGAGCGATAAAGAAGAGAAATCTTCGTAAAAAGATGGCCATGAAGAATACAGTTAAAATTGGGTTTTAAAAAATTGAAAGATAAAGTGGTAGAAGAGATAATGATGAACAGAAAAGAGATTCAGAAGAGAAATAGAAGGAACAAGAAAACTGGAACTGAAGAAGCGGACGATAGATGAGTGGTAGGAAAGACAGGTCGAGAGAGGTGGAATGAATAGAGAAAGAATGAGTGATGCAAAGATGGGACGAGAGATAGAGTAAACCAAGAAAGATAGTCAGACAAAGCGTAAAAATATAAAGTAGAAATTGGTGTTTTATATATGTCGACATATGGATACTTAAATGAGATGAATGTACAAGTACTGAACTCCGATTATGTACAAGGGTTATAGAAACTAAACTCATACTTAGAGTAACCAGGCAGCTAATTGTTCAGATTCAGATATTACATTCCAAAAAGGGGCGTCGCCCCGCAAGGAAAGTAAAAAAAAAACGAAACATCAACGAATTGAATTATGCAGATAGGCAGACAGACCTACAGGTAGCCAAGCAGAAACACTGATTAAGTCAGATTAAAGCAGTAAATTGTGTCGACCGAATCTGTCAGTCATGCAAGAGCCATGTACCCTTCTTGTAACTTCATCAATCTTACCGCAAATTCCCAAGGGAGATGTAAACAGGGGAAAACCATCTAGATTTAGCATTCTATACTTTGATCCCATTATTCTGCGTCTAGATTTAGCCTGCGTCTAGATTTAGTGGGTATTCGTTAAGTGCATCCATCCAACATTGCACTTTTACCAAAGTGTAGTCCAAAACTGTAGGTTCTTAATAGGTTTGATTTTTTCCGAATATTTCTTTCTCACGGTGAACGTAGGCCTACATGTCAGTCATATTTGGCACATGTTATCGAACAATCAATTTGCCCCCAAAAAAGGAGCGTACAGCTTAAGCTAATTCCAAATAAGTATATTCGGAGTTCTTTCTTTTAGGAAAATTATATCACTGTGTCTCAATAAATGGGCTAGAGTTTCAGGCGTTTGTGAGTCTTAGTAGACTTTTTATTTTTACATGAGCGTTTTCCTCACTTGGGGAGTTTAGCATGGTCGAGGGATGGGGTAGGGGGGGGGTTAAAAACTGTGCACTGGTTTGTGTGAACTAGGATGAACTCTGCAGGTTTGTATGATTATGTGGTTTTTTTAATTTTTTGGTTAGACAGGAAAAGCTAACCCTCACTTGGTTAAGAGTATTCTACTTATACCTGCACTGAAGTTTGAACTTGGTGGGTGTGAGAGTAGAATTCTGAGAGATGAGACGAGGCGCTTGTTAATGGTTTTAGAACCAAATTATAGGGTAAGGTCAGGAAAAAAGTAGGGAGGGTTACTGTAGATGATGATCTTTTGAGAGGTTTTTATAACAGCGCTCAAAGGATGGAGGCGAAGATCTGATAAATCAATATATTCTCATACAATAGAAAACTGTATTATTCAAAAAGCATACCGAACTACGTGAGTGAGAATAAGATCTGACAATCAGCTAAGGTCGGAAGACTGAGGTAGAGAGCCCTTCTGTTTTTTAGGGTTAAAGTTCTCATAATTTCTCTGGTAGCGGTTGATTTAAACTGCGTTATATGTTTTGCGATAATGCCACTCAAAGAGGTGCGCAGTCTGTAATTAGAAGGCGGGTGTGTTTGGTGTTTTTCCAAGACTTGCGTGACCTTAAAGAGATTAGCCTAGACCCAATCAAATAGATGTTCAATGATAAAAAAGATTGTAAATATTATCTTGTTTGAACTTGGTTGATTCTGTTCTTTTTTTCCATGCAATTATTGTCTCCATTGACTCTCCAATAAGAAAACTTTTGTCCCGTTTTGTCTCCAGCTGCGGAGAAATTAGTCTATTATTTTTTCATCGATACGGAAGATGCGTAGGCGTTCGTCAAGACGTGCTCCCCCAATGCATTGTTTGAGGCAGTTTTATTGAGAGTCATGGCCTATTTTTTTAAATACCTGGTAATAACAGTTGCGAATGTACAATAAAATAAAGGCATTCACAAAATATACAACCCTTTGTAGCGTAGGTTAAATCATAAAATGGCGTTCACTAATCCATGGGTCGGACGTGTTTATGTGCGCCGAAGCAGGTTTTAAAATGGATTATTAAGTACACGAGATCTCTCGATCTGGAAATCAATAAAACTAAGTATAACAAATACGGATATTAAAAGTGCGTTAACATCGGGCATAGCGATAACCTTAAGAAAAAAGCTGTGTCTGTTGACATTTATAGCGGTGAGAGATTACAATTTAACACAACATGATAAGTAATAATAAAGGCAGAACGTGGTTTCTTATCCATATGTTACTAAGTAGATGAGAATCTGTGCCGCCTCTGTCCTACCCTGATCGCAGCTTTGTGACATTTAGGCAGAGAATCTCAGGACAAAAATAATAAAATCGGTGATAAATCATTTTGTTTCAAGTTCGATAGAGTTTCATAGACTTTCATCTTCAAAGTCTATTTCTGGGGAAATGGCTATTGTGTAAGTCTGTCGTCATCGAGGTATGAATATTGATCTGCACACTATTGACTGTGAAATAAGAGTCCAATGAGGAAAAGGACAAATATAAATTTCAAGAAGAGGACTTAAAATATTTTGGAACATAGCATTGATAAGTTGTTCGTTATAGCTCAATTTCCCATGAAAGAATTTATTATGTGCATGGTTTTAGAAGCGTGGAAACTCAAATCAAAGTTCAAATCTGCAGAAGATTCTACAAGTAGAGTTTTATAAACATAAAATTTGGTTTGGACGCAGTTGTTGTGTGATGGCTTTTAAATGTTGTTCGATTTGTTGTTTTATTTATTTGATTCAGCTTTGATGTAAACAGATATTTGTAATGGTTCCGGTTATGAAAAAAATATGTCAGCATAATATACTTCTCATTATTATGTCTGTCAACTGGTGCAAAGGAGCTGGATGTTGCAACTTTTACGTTACAAACTTTATCAATGCGTTTTATAACCTTCATAGGCGAAATAATGCCTGATATTATGAGAAATTTATGAAAAGTCTTTAGTGATAGTGTCTTAGAGAAAAAAAAAGAAACAACTCCTCTTAAAATTGTTCTCTGATATTAAAATCTCCCACATGCGATTCATTCCGTCAGGTTGCGAGATATGGTCTTTACTGAAGTCTTTATAAAACATTGGGGTAACAAACAGGTGGAAGACATGTCGCAATTACAGTTGGATAATTGAAATCGTTCTGAAGTTAAAGAGCAATTTTAAGATATTTTCTGAAGCAAAATAATGTGGGGAAGGCAAAATATTTTTAACGATACCAGACCAGTTCAGGTGAAAAAGACTGCAGTGCTCCAAATTGCACCGAACATAGATTGATAGTCACACCGTTGGGGAAACTTCCATCAACAACAGATTATATTTTACAGAAGGAATTTAAAAAAAACAGTCAGTGCAACAGTTTAAAAAGAAAGCATCACCCGTTAAGTGCAAGGAAGTTTGAAAGCGGCTTCAATTATGGACAATTTGCCACGTTTAAAACAGCTTGAACGTTTAACCTTATCGGGTGCGCCACTTGCCTAGTGAAATTCATGGCTCGCTGATTCAGACATAATAATTATTTGACTTCTGCATTGCAGTGGGTACCTATGGGACTCGACGAGTATATTCGCTTGCTTTAACACGTCTCTAAATATCAAGTAAAAGTCATGCATATCAATAAACTCAAAAAGCGACATTTAAAGCCGTGAATTGACTTACATAATAACATAATGTCTCGGAAAAAATGACATCTAGCTAGGTCTATTTTCCGATTACAAATTTATAGACGCGCATCATAAACAGACTATAAAAGCTTATGACATTTCAAGATTGCCTCAATATGTGAACATGTTGACAAAAGTGGGCAACGATTTTGTGATTATTAGTTTTTTTTTTAAATTGATCTGTAAGACTTTTAGAGTGTTCTCACTTCAAAGGTCATTTCTAAAAACTAAGATTGAAAAGCACTTAGATATATTTACTCAGCCACATAAAAACCTCGACAAAACTGATGTGCACACCTGGTTTGAGGTATCCAGAAATCTAAAACTGCTCGGCTCAAACCAAAGATGTCTTGTTTTAATATCTTGTAGTTTAAGTGTAGAGAAAAGCTAATCTTTCTGGTAAAAAATAAGATGGCATGAAGACCAAATTAGAAACAAATTAAGTGTGCTCTCACATGATATAGTGGGTTTCAAGATGTGGAAAGTAGAAACCAGGCAAAAATAACATTCACCTTCCCTAGCATGTTAAGGATGAAACTTCCAAAATACAATTGATAAGCTTGCTCGCTATTTGAGCTTTCCTCTTTAGGCCGTCTGATCTTTCATTTGTTTTCAATCCTGGAGCTTACCATTAAAAATAAGCGGGATAATCTTTGCACGACTTGTGTTGAGTGGCTTTTTTTTTTTGAGAGACCTGAATAACCAACTCACGGCTTCCCACCAATGCAAGTCTTGTGCTGGCGACTTTCGGAAACGTAGGAGATTAAAAACTTCAATGATTTTAGTGCCCTTGTTAGTAGATGAACCTCCCAGTGTCACATCCCATGGGTAGCTTCGCGTGTTTAATGTGTCCTAAGCCACTACGCGGTATAGCGAGACTTAGGATGCTTTCACGCGACGCGTATACCATACTAGATTCTAGTGAGGTTTCTGGACTGGGAATTTTAAAAAAAAATATTCTCTTCCTGGAACAGCCTTCACAATGGTCGCTTCGTCTTGTGAAAGCAAAAACTTATCACTGTCTGATTAATCTTACCTCTGATGATATTATTTGTATTGTCTTATCTTAACATTATATCATCTTGCAATGTATTATACTATTTTATATTATCTTATCCTATATTATACTATTTTATATTATCTCTAGAGTTATATTATTTCATATTCTCTTATACAGTGCCCAGACCAGCGCAGACTAATAAACAAACATTTTTTTTCTTGAGGAAAGAGCTGATCCTATCATATATTGAACTCTGATCACTATATAATTCTATTTATGTACAAATAGTAACACAAATGTAAAAAAGGCCAATACAACAATATACTGTACTTGGAGATACTTTTAGTTTTATCGCGCTTGTTTAAACGCACCTGCGACAAACGCGTGCGAGCGAGCGTCTTTTCTACGCTGCGCTTAGCAAAACCTAATATTTAGGCAATTAGTGATTCAAAAGCAGTTGCGGCTTCCATTGCTTCTAGGAGTGCGAGCGATTAATTTAATAATGCGAGCGTTATTGTGTTTATATTTCTCCATATAAGGACAAATAAAACAACAACAAAAAAACACAAAATATAATGGCAATAATTGAAGCTAATATTGGTTGCCCGGTTTGTCTTTTGAAAATACTAACAAACAGTGAGGGGAAAGTCAACCTGAGTACATCACTATTAATTTTCTACGCGCAAAAAAACATGTAGTAATTTGAGACAATTGCAGCTTGCTGTTTGTAAAGGACATTTAGTTCTAGTCACAATAATTAGCTGTATAATGGGAGGATAATTAGTAAGAAAAGTTCCTTTCTCTCTAGTACAGTACTCTCT
>BMAT01009103.1:167391-177897 GCA_019649035.1 Elysia marginata
CTCACTAACTCTCTCTGCCTCCATTGGAGCACACACAGTCGGGCCATAGTCGGGTAGAAATGAATTTTAAGAGAGAGAAAGAACAACTTAGGCAGAGAGAGAGAAAGAAACAGAGACGATAAGAAGATAATAGTACGTGGTTCTTAACGTGTAATGTGTTAAGGCGAAAAGTGTAATAGTTCTTGCCAAAATTATTATAAAATTGATGCTTTTACGGAAGAGTGTCGTGGTCTTTTTTTCTTCTTAGATCAATTTTGCATTTCTGCGAATACTTAGGAAAGTATTGCATCAAGATTTGAGCGATATTGAAGACCATTCATACCTTTTTTCATTTAAAATCATTTAATTTTATTATGTTTTGTTTATGAGCACATTCCTAAATTCTGTAAGATAAAGATAATAATAATAATAGTAATGATAATAATAATAATAATAATAATAATAATAATAATAATACTAATAATAATAATAATAATAATAATAATAATAATAATAATAATAATAATAATAATAATAATAATAATAATAGTAATGAAGTTATTTTCTAGCGCCTCTTCCTACATGTAGGCTCGAAGCTTTTTATAATAGTATATCTACCCAAACAAACAGTGCTGACATAATGACAAGTTTTTACAAAACATAATCCATTAACAATTCAAACAAAATGAAGAAAAAAACAAAAGGTGCATGTACAAAAAAATGAAAAAAAAAAGGTTATACATTGACCATCAGTAGATCAATTTGAAGCTGACCTCTTTTCTGTATTGCAATTTTTGTGGCTAAATTTCTTGTAGAGACAAAGCAAATTATCTTTTATAAATTAAGATTTCTCTTATCTCTTCTTAGTTTTCTATAAAGTGTATCACAGAGTATGACAATAGCTGACCTGTTCTAGTACTGTAGGTTTTGACCGAACTAATAGAATTACCTGAGAGCAGGGTAAGTTTTTTTTTAAAGAATTACCTGAGAGCAATCGAAGTTTTGTCCAACAGAATTACCTGAGAGCAATGGAAGTTTTGTCCAACAGAATTACCTGAGAGCAATGGAAGTTTTGTCCAACAGAATTACCTGAGAGCATGGGAAGTTTTGTCTTACAGAATTACCTGAGAGCAATAGAAGTTTTGTCTAATAGAAATACCTGAGAGTAGGGTAAGTTTTGTCTAACAGAATAACCTGAGAGCAGGATAAGTTTTGTCTAACAGAATTACCTGAGAGCAGGGTAAGTTTTGTCTAACAGAATTACCTGAGAGCAGGGAAAGTTTTGTCTAATAGAATTACTTGAGAACAGGGTAAGTTTTTTTCTAACAGAATTAACTAACAAGGTGTGACGCGGCAACACTGTTTATGCGTCAATATTCTATCACACCCTACCATATCAAAACTAAAGTAAACTTCGCAGCTTCCTGATAGGTTTAATAACTACATCAGATCTGTAAAGATTTAGAGTGGAATGAAGATCTAAGAGCCTAATTTTATCCATGCTATATAGACCTACACAATTTTTTTCAGTTTCTCGATCAGACCCCTTTCAGTCTACATTTATGGGTCCAGAAACCAATAGTGCGACAGAAATAGATTCATCAGAGACTCTCTAAATTTTTTTATACAAGAAATGTAAACCTTTGTCAGCAATCACATCATGTCCTAATTTCTATACTAATTTCTCGTGGCCAGAAGAAAATCTTTGGTCTAACAAAGCGCTATTTAATGAAGGCTGCTTTTCCTTGCGATTGATCTAACCGCGACTGTATACATTAAGGCTAGTGTTATATAACTTAAAGACTAAAAGTTGTAAACAAAAGTGACCAATACAACAACAGCATCAACATTAGCCTTTCTTCCCTTTCTGCATTTCCTAGCCAATTTTTTTTCTTCTTTCTTCTTCCCTTTGTTTTTTTTTCTGTTTTTTTTTAGTTTTCCCACTTTTTTTTAAATTTTTAGTTCGCTTCTTAGTATCCTCAGCTCACCCTTTTTTATGATTCTCCCTCAACCCATCAGCGTAAAGCTGTAAAATAAGTTAGTGCAGGCAGAGAGGTGATAATGTGTGAACCAGCTATGAAAAAGCGATGTTCATTGCCTGTTTAGTTTCACCTCAGTGCTTGATGGTAGAGCAGACTATAGATAGCGATGGACTTACAACCGAGTTCAGTTCAACTTTATAGGGTCACCTAAGGGAGTGGGGGGTGTTAACCCTGGAATCTGGTTTGAGGATGAGCCTCCTGACCACAGGAACTCTTTAGATGTCTTCTTATTAGCAGCGCTAAATTGTTCTTGGTTCTGTAAATCATAGCAATGAGTCTAAAAACTACCCTGACGCCAGCCTAGCATCTTACCTTTAGTTTATAGCTACTTTTTCGGCTGTTTATCTTATGTTCCTCTCAAACTCGTTTGGTTTTTTTCCGTCTATTCCTCTCTTAGTCTTACACACACGCCTGTGTCGAATGACCAGTCTTATCTCCTCCTTCTCGATCCATTCTCCATCAAAGTGTTTGCGCACCCACTCACCTTTCTTTGTCCCTTACTTAATATAATATTTCCTTTAGCTTCATGTCAATAGTTTCCAAGAATGGTTTTTTTTCTTATGGTAAACATATATAGAATATATATATATATATATAAGGTCCCATCCTGACGTCCTGTGGTGAGATTGAGATATATAGCGAATAGAAAGACATTGACATGGAGACTGTAGAATGAGAACCACTTAACGACAAAACCAGGCGCGCAAGCCGGACCGGCACCCTGAGGGAAACCTGTGACCAAACATCCCGAGAATGCTAGACTTCTCCTTCACAGGAAACCACAGTAATCGTAGAGCCTTAGATCTCTCGTAGCCAGTTTGAACTAAGAAGAGAGATAGTGGGGTTCTCAAGATCTGTAAAACACTTCTGTTTTCTTTCCATCGGTGTTTCCAACTCGGAAAATCAATTCCAATATGTGTTCTTGTCCAAAAAAGTAAAGTATAGAGCGTTTTCATAGCCTAATCCACATAACTACAGTAAGTGATTTACATTTAATCTCTGATAGGCTATTGCGAACCAAATTACTATCTGGAATCACAAAAGAGTGGCAGTTTAAGCGCATTACTCTAGCATACTTACCAGATATGTCCCGCTTATAGGAGGATACTCATTTAAAGCCTGACCGTGGCTTAGAAATCTATAAATAGTATTTTCCAAGGACTAATCACTAATCTACAACTAGACCATGACGCCACATAATCCTTTATGTAGCGTTAAAAAAAAAACAACAAAGTTTTATAATTCAGATCACGTATATTTTTTTACAAAACGTCACCACACTTTGAAAAAATTTCAAATTCTAATCTTAAATAGAAAAAAATGGAGCTTGGGGTAGAAAAGTGGTTAAAATGCTCAGTTTGGACAAGACAGTGCAGCTTTCTATGACTACTTCGTTAGTTTTTTTTAAATACAATTTCGTCTTTATGTGTGTTGTATTGCCGTTATCAATGTCGGTTTTTTGTTTTTTTTTCTTCTTTTTTTCTTGTTTTGGGAAGGGGGTGTTTTCTCTGTAGTTTCCTCGTTTTTGTTTTTGTTTTGTTTTGTTTTCTCTTTTTTTTGTATCAATGATTTCTATAGAGAACTATACAAAACTTAGACAATAGATGCCAACGAGTCTGAAGTATCCGAAACTGTAAGTGCCGTTAATGTTAAGACGTGTCATCCTGTTTCAACTACACCTTCTGTTCCCCTGCCCTTCAAAACCTACCCAACATATACTATATTAAAGTACGGTTTATTTATAGATTAATCTTCTTACTAAAACATAGCGGGGTTTTAAGATGGAACATGTTCGGGGTAGAATTCCAACTTGTCATTTTATACATTAATAATAACATTCAGAAAAAACCTGGCTACTCAAGTAACCCATTGTTGCTATTATAAATAGATATCTGTCTCGGCTGATACTGTTGCCAACAAAAGAAATCAAGGTTTTTTATGGGTTTTTTTCTGAATCACCCATGTGTCCAATTTTTGTCTTGTACGTGAGAAGATAGATTAAAGAAATCAAAATTCCAAAAAAATAAAGATAAAAAACATTGCTGGAACTGTAGCGTTGATGATGCCAAATCGAATTAGTGTAGATCTATCGAGCAATCCGGTAGTTCAACGTTTGTAAAGCAGAGCGGCTCCAACGCCTGCGTAATCTCATTTTTTAATGTCTAATAGATCTCTTTCAGAATGAAGTCGGGTGGCCTTCACTTCTGCAGCTAGGCCTGCAGAGATTCTAAAAAGTTCTCCTATGGGGTTGTTCCATAAATTAAAAAAAATGCTTTAAGAGTAGTTCCCCTTGGGCAATGGTGAGTTTTTAGGCTTAGGTTCAACACTAGAGCTATGCGAATTAACTACCTCGCCCACTGAAGTGTCTATGGTGAGCCAACCTTTAAATTATACACACAAGAGAGGTTAGTCCTGAAACAGTCCCATAGACCAGGCTAGGTTCAGATCTTTGGTACAAGCTTGTCTAGAACCATGTATACATTTTCTTGCGACGATGGCGGAAAAGATAGATTTTAGAAAACCACAATGGCACTTGTTTGGAACATAATGCAAAAGAAAATGATCTTAAAGGCCAAGTATGTAAATTTTTTTGTAAAGGTGTGTGAAGAAACTACTTAAGTTAAAGCAGGCAGATTAATCTTTGATCAGGGATTTCGGTTTCGCTCTAGGAAGTCAACTCTTTGAGACGCCTGTGAAGTATCTGAACATGGTTCTGCAAATGGCGATGGTGGTCTTTCCAGTAACGAGCTTAGACCAACTGATTTAAAAAGATATAGGTCCACTTTGCACACCTTTAAATGATAAGAATACTGAAGGACACATATACATACACTATAGTTTCGCGCGCTGTGAAACTTCGTTTTTAGTTTTTGGAAAATTTTAGTTTCAAGCAACTTTCAATTGATGTTGGCGAGTACCAACATTTCGTGCTGTATAAAAAAAAAACTTTCGCATTTCCTACTTGTTTCGATTTGGAAATTTCACCATTTTTCAACCAAAAAAAAAACAATTTCTCATAGCGCGTGCAGTCAATACATGGCCGCGGGTGAACCTGTTTATACAAGAAGAGAAAACAGGGCGATACCGAGGCGGATTAAGGTGACGATGTATTAGAGAGAAATTTCGACACCTGAGATGAGCTACAATATAAAGATAACAAAAGCTGACAGACTGGCAGGTGATAAAAAAGCAGACTGACAACTTATTTCTTTGTGAAACAGGTATGCTCCAATTGTTGCAACTTCTACTGTTTTAGAGACAAGAGAAATAGAGAAACGTTTTTTTTTTTTAGGAAACACAAAGAAACAAAGACCCTTAGACTGAAACCAAAGGTCCGCTCACGTCGTGCTTGTAGATCTAGGTGTTCAGATATGACAGGCTGACAGAATGATGAGCAGCTTGTAGTTAACACCCCCCTCCCACATCCCCACCCAATTCAGCTGGCGTACCAATTAACCCTCTAGCATCTTCATCCTAGGCTAAGCCGGGTGTCTTCACACCAGGGTCCAGTATAGTAGATATAAGAGGAGAGCTGGGAACAGGTTGCCAGAATAAACTTATTAGCCAAGTCTAGTACCTTCAACACTCTTGTCTGTAGAGGCATTCGGTAGGAGTGGATGAGGCGGCAAATGTTGATAGAATGGTAAGAGAATATTGACAGGAAGTTAGGCAGATAGACATGCAGGAAGATGTTAGGTCGACACATTAGAATTTGAAGATAGAGAAAGACAGGCACGAACATTTACAAATAGACATGTAGACAGACGGAGAGCAAGAAAAAGGTACAGGTGAAAGAGAATTTTTCGAGTGACTACATTCTCTGCGGGGTTTTCCGCTCTGATGAAAATCAACAGACAAGTGATATACCACCCATTATGTGCGGATCAGCAAGAATATAGAAACTCTTGCACGCAATGTCTAAATTGTTTGTAGCATTAGGGAGACTGATTGAGGCGTCGATAAACACCAAGGGTTTTTATAGTGTGTTGCAGCGCCGCTACTTTTTGAGTAGATTGTATCCCCAAGAATAATGTCTGTTTGCCAAGTTACAGGAGTCAAAGATCTCAAAGGTTAGCTTTAGTTCAATGATCTTAGGAACATTGACTTCTAGATTGGTCTTCGAGAACAGTTACCTTTAATAATGATAGTTATATTGATGATAATAAACAAATAATAATAATAATAATAATAATGGAAACAATAGTACTTACAATAACAACAATGTTAGTAATAATAATAATAATAATGATAATGATAAAAGAAGAAGAAATAATGATGGCAATAGTAACAATAAAAACTATATAATTATGTAAGTTTTTCCTCAATAACCTCAAAGCGATTTACATTAAAATGCATCTCCTTATTGGTAGGGAAATTACCTGCACCCATTGCAAAAGCAGACATCAAGAGTTGGTTAAATTGAAATGTTCTACAACCTTAGCTAGCCAAGTAATAACCAAGGTTTACTTCAAGGTGATTTATCTTAGAACAGAGCTGGTAGAGTAAGTGGATAAGGCTGAACTGAATTCAGAAGTTATAGATAATTAATATCGAACATTTTTATTATCTAGAGCATCACCGTGTGTGGTAGAGGTTTTTCTTCGCAGAGTCTTCTCCAAAAAAATAAAACGCCGGTGTGTTTTTGAATTTGCTTCCAACATGTATGCCGTGCATCAAAGGTGAGAGTTTTGAAGATTTTTTTTTCAATCCCAGATCGCTGTTACGTTTTAACCGGTTCTGAACTTAGAAGATGTTTGAAGTTTTGTTTCTTTTAGTATGCACTCAGTTTCGAAACCATTAACATCGCCTGATAAACTGAACGAGGTCATCCACAAAAATCAATACTATAAAAACCAAATAATTTTCAGGAGGTGAGTTTTTTTTACCATTTCCCCTATTAGAGATTTGTTTTTGCTCGTAAATGTCAGGTCGGTATGGAAATACCACCGACGCTCTCGCAGAGGATAGCGCTTTTGTTTATTTTATTAGGGTGCGGGTTCCTTTCTTTTTTAACGCAGTAGATTACAGATCCGTGTACTGAAGGGATCGTGAAATCTGCCATTGTTTCTGTACGTTTTATAATAGGATTGGAAACTAATTTAATGATTTGACAACTTTTGAACTAATTAACATTTTAATCTGTAACCAGTATGCCAAATTCGTAAAGACAATTTTGTGTTGATTTTCAATGTTGTAGGCCTAGTCTTTCATAATTTTTCAAATTCTTTTTAATAACAAAGGCCAGCCCTTTGATAGTTCTGACCTAAACCTTCGCGTTTCTTGGTAAACTCTATCTCTTCCGCCTTGCTTTAGGCAGAAAAGCTTGGTGGTTAGCAAGATACAAGAGAGATTTAGGTCAGAACAATTTGTGCGTGTAAGAAGCAGTTTAGATCGGGCGTTTGAATTTACGAGAATGGGATTCCCGAAACGAAAGACAGGGCGTGCGAAAAAAAAATAAAATATAAATAAAAAATTAATCAGCGGGCTAGGAGCCCTTAGCGCACCACAGTGTCTAAAAAACTGATGTGCGGAAAGGCGTGTTGGGGAAATAAACCAAGTTCTTTATTTGTCTCACGTACCCTGAAAAATCTAAAGCGTGAGTGATTTTTCAAACATTTTCCTTAGTTTCTTTAATTCTTATTACAATAAAAAGCAACGCAGAATTGAGAAAGCTACCAACATTTCTACTAACAACTTTTGTGGAAACTGGGATTTTAAAATATTCTTTTCAACCGTACATGAACTGCAATATCGGTCAAGTGGGGAGTTTCACCTTCGCACCCACTTGTCTATTGAGCAAAATCTTGGCCTTCACCTGTCGGTAAAATGGAAGTAAATATGACCTTAGACATGACACACAAAGTCTACAACGTAAGAAAACGTGGTTTATGCTATACAGTGGTCGGGTTACAACTAGAACTACCTAAGCCTAAGTGGTTCTATTTCATTTTCCCTCAATAATTGCTTTTTTTTTCAATCCAGTTAATTTAGCCTAGGGGGCCAACCTTTACCAAACTATTAAGTTTTAAACGTTTTTTTTTAAGTAGAAAGAAATAAGGAAGCAGAGTTAAAACTTGTAGACGAATTTGGATAGCGGGCGAAATTTTTCTATCGTGTGTTAAAGTTCATCTGCATTTTTCATCAGTTGGCAGTCTAGTGCAAAAATTTATACACTATAAACTTTCAAATATTCAATATAAGATAATAAAAGGTGTATTTAGGTAATCACATAAATGACGGATATAATATAGAGGAAGACAGAGAGGCAGAGTAGAGTTCAAATAAGATTACAGAGCAAACAACTGCAACAACAATTCCCAATTTACTACCAAAAAATATGCTAACCCAAGTTATACAAACCCAAAAAAGCTTATCTCCCCAAATAGTAGAATAACTCAACATTTAGTTTGTGCAGAATCAATAAAGTTCGAGCTCGATAGGATACTTATAGGCTTCAAATCCGACGGCAAATATCCAGCGACGACAGTCTCATAATCGTAAAATCCAACGGTGGGAAGCTGGACGCTTTTGTAGCCTGGCGCAGACGTGAAAAGTTGGGAAGCAGGGCTTCCGTGACCAGTATAAATAATTATTATGACTAGTTTATTATTATGTACTATAAAAGTATTTTGTGAATTTTTTATGAAGTAATTGACGGTAGCTCTTTACAAAGCTGCAGTTAATATTTGACTCCCAGGAGTTTCTCACTAAAGCCTCGAATTATTGCCGCTTGTAATCTTACTGTAAACAGTAAAACACGTGATCTTTAAATCGTAACCAAAAGTTATAACCTAGTGCAATCTGTGGCCTTAGAGTTTCTTTTTTCTCTTCCAGACCTAGACTAGAGTATTGGGATTACTTTTAGATTTAAGAAGATACTTGAGATCATTTCTTAAAATTATGCTGGGGCAGCGTGGCTGAGTGTTCAGTGCGTCGGACTTGAGATTTGAAGGTCGCAGGTTCGATTCCCGACCATGTCATGTTGCAGTTGTCTTGGGAAAGCAATTTACCCTAACTTTCTTCAGTCCACCCAACTATAAAATGGGTACTGGCTAAAGGCAGTGCTTGAAATTTGTGGAATGTTAATATTTGAGCGCCTAACAGGCTACCGTACTGTAATGCTCTGAAATATGAGTTGAATTTTCTCTGGTGTGTATAGGCCTGCTGGGATAAATATGTAAAGTCATGAGACTGCCTTCGGCGGTGGAGGACTCTAAACATATTTATTATTATTTATTAGGCTTTGATAGATCAAGCGACCATGGAACTCGGAGAGCTGATTTATACTCCCACAACCAGGTCCCTAAATTGAGATGCGGCAAAACGCAACTTACATCTAGATTTAAGCTAATGTTTAATACTTGTGTCTCGGGCTTCTTAAGTTTCTCGACTGTAAAAAAGTTCATATCATTAATTCTGAACAATGACTTAGGCATTTTCAGAACCAAGCAGCCATAATTATGACAGATTAATTTAGCCCAATCTAGAGCTAGCACAAGCCAATGACATAAGCATAGCTTTCTTTGCTCGGAAGTTTTTAATGCATTTTGCATTAGCTAGTAAAATTTATTCCACCGTTTAGTCTTTACAGTTACTATTATGGAATACGCAACTTTCACTTAAAATCGGCAAATTTTGCGGAAAATTTATGAAAATACGAATTTTGCGAGCGGGAGGTACCGAAGCAGGAAAGGGCGCAAAATCCTGAAGGACAGCTTTTCTGTGGCAAACGTCATTGTAAAAATGTGAAATGCTCCGAACAGGGATATTAGTTGTAAAACCAAAAAGTTATTACAGTTTCAAACTTCACGCCTCAGAAAAAATTCTCATTGTTTTTTTTTTCAGAAAAATATTTTAATACATGAAAAGCTGTAAATATTTGTGTTGCTTTTTTCATCACCCTTGGAGTAAAGAAACTAGCTACAAGCTATTTCTCTAATGCTGAAACCCTCAAAATTCCAATGTCTGACTTCTAGGGCTTCATCCGGACTGTCTCATTTCGTTTGATCTCTCCTATGCTGAAAACTCATCTAGATCTAAGTATCTTCTGGAGAATACCCCAGCTAATACTCGACTGCATTTAGAGAAAGCCTCCAAATTAGTCTTATCTCTGGTTTTTGTATCTGTTTTACAGAATATGCTTTAGGTTCTAAAATAAAGATTAGATAGCTTTAATATTCTTCCTGCAGGATCTCTCTATCTCTCTTTCTCTCTCTCTTTATCTCTTTCTCTTTCTTTCGTTCATTTTCAGAGTAAATGGCTGGGTTTAAGTTTAGATGTACTTGGTGGTAGAATTTTTAAATATAAACATCGGATTTATTTTTTTTCTCGGCCTAGAGCGAGCAATCATATCAAATTTTGGGGAACGATATCAGATTTTACAAAATCTAACGAAAGATTGTGAAAAATAAAATCAGACAAGGACATTTCATAGCCTTGTACAAAGTCGCTGTATCAACAACCTTACACGTCACGTGTGTATGTG
>BMAT01009103.1:240231-263986 GCA_019649035.1 Elysia marginata
CGAGAACAATAGAATTTTCGAATGGCGCTCAGTTGGGGTGCAGCCGTTACAGAGGGGTGGACTGGGGAAACTTAGGGTAAATTGCTTCCCCAAGGCAATTGCAACATTACATGGTCGGGAATCGAACCTGCGACCCCCAGATCTCAAGTCCGACGCGCTAACCACTCTGCCACGCTACCCTATGTCGGTATCACATAAATTATGAACTAAAACTGCTATCTTGGACATTTCAAACTTACTCGGTGAACTTCACACAAGCAAAACTAACTTATGTGCTATCATGGTGCAATCCATGCACGCTACTAAAAAAATTCGATTACAATGAGTAATATTTGTTGTTGTTGCTGTTGTGTTTTAAAGGTCATGTAAAAGGAGATTTATTTTTAAATTTTATTACTTTAGGTAAGTCATGAAAAGATTTTAATACGTCTCCTGTGCATAATCTTTGTGACATATTAATTATCTATTACTCAATCAAAACACACTGATAACGTCTACCTGATGGCCGTCCTATTACCTGATCCAGTGATACTATTGATTATGTCACCCATGCTAAAGACCTCTTAACCTTCAACACTTGGTAAACAACGTTCTAATGAACAAAGTTCACATCAATACTGGGTTACAGTTTATATGATTGATTTGGTAAACTAAAAAAAGGACAGATGCAGAAATGAACCCATTTAACAATGATAATTATTCCGCCTCAATAAAAAAAAAACTAGTGGGTTCACTAGTATCAAGAGAAGATGTGTAATCTCATTCTAGTTTTTATCGTGAGATATTTTATACAATAGCAATGTCTTTTAATTTTTACTAATTCAAACTATTTATTAACAAGAGTGTAATAAGATTACTTAACAAATTACAGAAAAGCAACTGAGGATTGCACAAAGGATGGAAATAGGTGGTTTAAAAAAAGAGTAGAAAGACGGGGTGGGGAAAGGAGGGAGAGAGAGAGAGAGATCTGTGGATGAGAGTTTAAGGATAGGCGAGTGGAAGAAAGACAGACGACAAAGGCAAAGAAACACAATTTTTTAAAACAGCGAGATTGTAATCAGTAAGTAGACTGCTACTTCTAGGAATCTAATAGAAACTTCAGACCGTCATCAAGAAATCACAGCCCCCCCCCCTCTCCCCTTTCTCAAAAATAAAACGATAAGGTAGCTATCTTTTAAAATATTGATTGGGGAAAAGTGCACTGTATCATTAATGTCAAAATTGTATATACTTATAATTGAATATTCACACCATCTCAGCACCAAGCCCAGTACTTATTTTCCTCAATCCTAACTTTGTCAGAGAGTGTACTTCTTGATTCTATGTACCAACTCCATTGAAAACCACAATCTAAAACTACATGTATTCCCAATAGATTTGTTCAACACAATGATTTTACATATATTGAAATCGGATTTCTCAAAAGTTTTATCACCCTCATTGGAGCAATTGGCTGCTTTCTCTCAGTAACGTTTGTACTCATGGGATGCAATAAAAAAGGTTTACATCGAATAAAGTAAAGAATAAATACAATTCTAAAAATCTTTTTAATTTACCTACTAATTGTTTTGTTTTTTGGTCGAATCTATACTTAAGGTGGGAGACACTAAGGGATGTGGTGCAGCGAGAGGCTTCTTTACAAGAAATATGTAATTTTCATACAAGAATACAAGAATGTCTATCTGTAGGGGTGCTAGGCCCGTCGATGATCTTGAGGTTTTCGATGCCGACTACCTTGCGAGGATTGAAGCACTCGGTGTAGTGACAAGTTGCTACTGTATTTGCAGTCCTAGAGGAGTCAATCGGTGCTGTTTTTGAAGCATTTAAGCTAGATGATTGACCGCCCTTGGTGGCAAACAAATTCATGTATTTGTGATACTCATGCCAAAGAAGTTCTTTCTAACATCACAGCGGCAGGCTTGTTTATTGAATCTGTCACTGTGGCCTCTTGTTCTTGTATCATAACTAAGGAGGAGATAATCTTCCACATTGACATTATATAGACTGTTAGCGAAGTTATATGTCTCTATTAGATCATCTCTAAGGCGGTGGTACATGAGACTTGGAAGGTCAAAAGCTTTCGGTCCATGCAGGGAAGCTGTTAGTGGCCCTCCATTGTACATATTTTCAATCATTAAGGCATCAGTCTTGTTGATTGACGACCAAACGCAGTTACCATATTGCAGGTGCCGTCTAACTAGACATATGTACAAAATAATGAATGACAGTTTATCAAGGTAGTGAAAGGACCTCCGAATAAGACATCTAGGCTGATAGCCTTGTTTCTATGTACTATGTCAATATTTTTGTGTTATATCTCTTGAAATAATGACATTCTATTCTCGGATTAAAATAAGACTAAAGCCTGTTTTGACAATTCTGAAAAAATAAGAATATCAAAAATCCCCCGAGTGCTATAAACCTTTTTCTATTTAATTTTTTTTTTATTGTGAAGGACACACGTTTGTTATGCCACAGTCCCACAAAACGAGTCCACTTGCAAATATTGTAAGTCAATTTATAAGCACCCATATGGTGCCAATTTTCTATAATGGAATAACAATTTCATTTTGAAAACTTTTATTGCAAAAATGTAAGGCTCATAATGCATTTCGTAAAATCATTGAAGCACTTTCAGTAAATAAAAAAAAAGAAAATTATGTGAAAAGATACTGAAACTTCTTTTAATGTAAATAAACAATGAAAGAGGAATAAATAGATTTTCAAAACGTAATTTCCAAATTTAAAACTTCTGGCATCCAAATCGTTTTGATCGTTTGCAATGCAACACTATCTAAGACTGTTTCTGTTTATGTCAAAGGGAAATAACCACTTCTTCATTATCCACAAAATCATAAGAACAGTTAATTTTCTTACCAAGGTTTGAGCTGTGGGCAAAGCAAAAGTGAGCCTTACTTTGAATACCTGCACACTGGATGCGTTTGCATGATTATTAAGAGAAATTTTCTTCCAAGTTTCACAGATCACAACTGATGCTAAGATGTGGTGATATAAGTTATAATGCAATCAAGCATTTCAAAATAGATTGCTGTTTTCAGTTTACCCTAGAAGCATGGGTAGAAAGGAAAATTCTTTTTTTTGGAACCAACCACCAAGGAAATTATGGCGCAAAAAAATTAGTGCTTCTGGGATTAATGACGCCCTAAAGATTTTCAATTTATGTCGTTCCAATTTCTAGCTATCATTAAATTAAAAAAGAAATTTGCATGGGCAAGAATACAAAAATCTTTCAATTATGGAAAAACGAAATTGGAACCTGATGTGACTTGTTCTTAATATCGATACCAATAATGACGAAGGAAAGTAAATGTAACAAAATAAAAGAAGAACACTCAAGCAAAAAAATATTCTGAAAAGAAAGCCTGAGACAGACTGAGAGTTATACAAAGACCAATTTATTGGTGAACCAGCTAACCCATACCACGATAGGTGTACATTTTCATAGCATATATATTTTTATCACCACATAAAAACACATCTAACTGACAAATAAAGATAACAACACACCCCTGACTTGTATGTTAACCCGGCCAAATTAAAATAAAAAAAAAAAAACATTGTAAAATGGTCATTTTCAATTATTAAAAAAAATTCTTGGATATAACCTCATCTTATTACATGTTGAAATATGTACACTAGTTTTCATACCTACGCTTTAACACTATTTTATCATATTATTTCTTTAAACCTAAGAAAATTAAGTTCTTTTTTATTGCCACATTGTCTTCGGTACAGCCAGCAGAGAGGCCATTACATTCAATAAACATCCAACTCAAATTCTGAAAAATAAAGGTATATCAATCTATGCTTAGCAGAAGCTATAATTTCATTGTCATCATAAGCTTTTTGTAAAAGTAAAATGTTTAGTTGGACTAGTTTTTGTTAGATTTCTTAGCACATTTGTACAACAATTTAGGACTTAAATAATGTGAACTTATGAACTGCTTGTATTTATATCATATTCAATAATATGAACCTCTCAAAACACAGGCTAAACAGAAATAATTGGAAAAGATTTTAAACATTCTTGCAGCTTTTGTAAAAATAAGTGCTGTCTAAATCGTTTTCAGCTTGCTTTATTAAAGTTATTTCACTTCGATATTGGTACTTTCGTTGTGATTTTAAATTATTCCAAACAAATTTGCTTAAGAACTTATAGGATAAGAACGCGGCCAGCCCTGCTAGTTCATGTTTTCTTGCTGTTCTTTTATCCTCCATGCGGCATCCATATACTTTGTTATGCTGGAGTTTTGTCGATGAAAGCAGAGTCGCTTGTCTCCAACATCATGTTCAACCTTAAGAAGAAAATAACAAATAGATAAGAACTACAAATGAATGGTGGCAGAATTGTCTAATTTAATGACAAACAGATAGAGCGAGCTAACCAATGGTGTAAAGCCCAATAACCTGATCGTGTAAAGGTATGAAATGTTTAAGATTTTCCCTAATAAATAATCTTATGCCCACACAAACATACATGCCCAAAACTATGGCCAAAAGTCATGCCTTATCACATTGCCTTTCTAAGATTTTCACAACCATACCTTATGTGCCAGATGCTGGATGTTTCAATCTGAGGAAAATTCTATTATTGTAAATTTTGTTTTCCATGTTTTAGGCTCAACTATAAATTTAAAGGTTGTGAGAACAATAAAACAGGTAAAACGAATTTTTTTTTTATCGGAAACTGAGAAAAATGTAAAGTGTGAAATGTCAATGCTTTGAAAAGTGCAAACATTAGCACCAAGCTTATTTGCAGTGATTTTACGTAGATATCTGAAGAAATTTGATTATGATTGATGTGCATATCAATTTGGAGATGAGAAAGAAAAAAAGAAAGTTAAAACCTTTTTCTTACAAGACCTGCCTTTTGTTGAATTTATTGTGAATGAGGAATTGCATGTATTATATTCCCATTTTTTAAACATAATACAATGGTAAAGTGGGCATTTTGTCAGAAAACGAAAAAAAGTTGCAAAGTTATGTATAATTTATTATTTTTTCACCTTCCTGGCACTTTATTCTTTCATTCATTTTAAACTGTTTTGATTCCTTTAAACTCTAAAGTTATATCTAGGTTTTAAAAATATGCAGTTGTAAAATTTCTAGAATAATAATCTTCTTTCTTTTTATAATATAGAAAGATGCTACAAACATTGCATTGGATGGTGATACCCACCATGTTCTCTGCAACTAGCTAGTAAAGTAAAGAAAAGTAAAGTTTCCCATAATCAAGACAACCGAAAGGGAATAATGAGCAGTGTCCTTACTTTTCAGGGAAACACCATTGTGAGGTAGTTTGCCACTGCTTTCCTTGCCATCTTTACTTTTGCTGCTATTTAGGAGACCTAGCTACCCATTAAAATATATGCTGGATAGGCACAGGTGAGCAAGTAAGGCTTTGCCTGGACTTGTGCTCGAACCCTTAACCGCTTGGATACTAGTCAACCACCCTACCAATGCACAATCGCTCAACCCAAAATGCCATGTCTAGCTATCATTAGACATTTTTTTTCAGAAAAAAAAGAAAATACTGCAATATGCTAAAGCTTGATGTCATTTATACTATTATTTGAAAGAAAATAATACAAAGTGCTTTTTAAGAAAAAATAAAAAGCATTTTAAACTAGCGCAACTTTATATCAGATTGAAACATTTTCCATTTTAGGGTTGAAATTTTTTTGGTGTATGGCTTATCATCTGCTTTTTTTTTAGTTTTCTTTTTATTGAGCATGTGTCATACCAAAGGTCTGCTTATCCATCCATATTCCTGTGCTTCAGTTTGAGGGAATGCATATTTCTTCACAGGCTCTTGATTAGCACGCTCAATCACTTGAAGGAAATGGCCTGAAAGAAAATTAAACACACAATTTCCTGAAGTACTGATAATTAGAGTTTCACGCCAGTTGTTTCTCAATATGGTCTGAAACATTTTTGCTTCTCAACTATAGCCAATGACTTGTATGTCAGAACTATTAATTTAAGAAAACACATTTTAGAAGTAAATATATTTCTCTCTTTTCTCAATTTTTTAAAACAAGAAAAAAAAATTATAATATCTGACCAAAAATATGTAGATAACTTGATGCAAATTTTTTTATGTTTGGAGGCTCAGAAAAAAATTTACTGCCCTAAACAGCAACGTGTAATAAAAAATTTATGACATCCAACATATTCACAATGGTTAAGAGACTTCTAATTCAAATTGTCATAAAGTCACAATCAATACTTTGAGATTAAGAAAGTAGCCTAAAAGTGCATACATTTTATATAACGGATCAAAGACTCTAACTCTTAGCTAAGAGTTCCAAGAGGCATAAAACTCATAGGAAATGATAACACTGTCTGCAGTTTTTAGATTAAATTATTATATTAAACTAATAACAATAATAAGATTGTTTACTAGCCTTATTATTTTAAAGTCATGAGAAAGTATACCTTGTAGCTCAGGTCGTACATCTTATTTACAAATTTCCTTTAAACTTTTAAGTAATGTTTTGAGGTAAATCTACAGCCTAGGTTGAGAAATCTAAAAATCTCAAAACCTGACAAAATATAGTTTATGTGAAGGTCTATATTCAGGCACCAGTAACTTTATTAGCGGGGACTAAACTAAAAGGGCCAAACTTGTTACTGACATGAGACGTCCACACATACCTCATAGTACTACAGTCCTCTGTAATGTTATATTTGACGGAGAATGATTTGAATTCTCATGATTGTTGTCTATATTTAATGAAGCTTTGCATAACCAATAAGGCCAGAAAATGTAAACAATCGTTTTTTACCCAGGCATGCCTACACTAGCCATAAATGAAGGCAAGCTCTTTTTTTTTAATGTTTAAAGGTTGTAATTTGAAACTCACTGTCTTCTTCTCCTTCAGCTGTATCATGTGTAGAATTTGGTTTTCCAGCCAATACATGAACTGAAATTGAAGACCATACAAAGAAAATAAATAGTTTGATTATAATTACATGTAGAATGTGTATCATATATGTATCTGACCTGAAATTGAGCACAAAAAATAAATAGCTTGATTCTAAACAAATAAACAAAAAGAGATATATTTGTATAGCAACACAAAAACTAAGTCTAGTAGCTGAATTTCGACATTTAGAAATATATAAGTTGTTTGAAAAGTACTTACAAGCTCTGTACGATGGTACCAAAATTTTTTTCCTTTGGTTATGACTTGAATTATAGCTTTTGGAAGATAGGAAATCAGTGAGAATTTTTCTTATGAGAATGTGGAAAACCGCATTGAAATGTTTAAAATTACAAAGGATTTGAATAGATCACCAACCAACACTCTATTTAAATATCTTATTTCGAGCCAGCATTTCACTTGTTTTAAGGTTGCATATAATGAAGTACACTTGAACTTTCAATAAAAGCCAAAAAGTTTTATTGCCAAATTTTGAAACTTTTATTTAAGTACTCTATTTTTTCAAATTTAATATCACCGCATCTAGACTCTTTTTGTGATTCTGTATTGCTATATGTTTTTCGACCTGATGAATGAGTAGGAAGTTGGAAGTCTTATTTTGACAAAGTGTGTTTTTAAACTCTAACATTATTTCTTTTTTTAACCCCTCTTTTTATTCTGTTAAAAATGAGCCATAGTTTCAACTTTCAATGTCTTTCTACATAGTTTTGATAGTTTAATGAAATTTGTTCACCTCTAGAAGCTAAATAATCAGAATTACTTTTACAAAGCAACGCCTTGGAATGTGAAAAATGCAATATATCCGTTTCATATGTTTACGCAGTCAAGAAAATCTAGAGACTAGGGTACTGGTACCTATATAATAATATTTATTCATTAAATAATTAAATATGCTTCAATTTCAAAATACATTTTGCCAAAGCATCATTCTGGTTAATTTATAATTATACAGGAAAAATATAAGAAAATCATAGGCTTTGATTCATATTTGAACATGGAGTGTCATATTAAAAAGTTTGCCAATCATGCCCCTTTCAGTTAAAAAACATCAGAGTTCTTAATCATAAAGATACCACTCAGTTGTTGATGTATGCTTTTATACCAGTAGACTTGATTACTGGAATACTCTATTAAAGGGTGGTTTACCGAGCTATTCAATTGAAAGGTTACAAAATTTCAAAACAAAGCTGCAAGAATGTCAGTAAGAAAAGAAAGGATCACAAAATCAAGAGATACATGAAAGGGGCTCCATTGGTTGCCAATTGAACACTGCATTTGTTTTAAGACAACGTGTCAAAGTTTAAAATGTCTTAACAATCTAGCATCTTCTAGTTATACCTCATAAACCTGCAAGCATTCTAAGATCTTCAAATGCAATTATTGTGTGCAAAAGTCATTTCATCTGGTTTTGAAACTAATCTTTTTTCAACTTTTTCCCTACCTGTCTGAGAATACATGCACTTGTAATATTTCAGTACTTTTTGATAGGAACTTAAGACAGCACTTTTCAAGAGAGCTTTTTCATTAATGTTAAATTGTATCTTGTGATCTTCTTCAATCTGTCATGTGATTTTTAGATTTATGTTTTGCTTTTACAAGTAAATAGGTCTTCTATTCACAAACTTTAAAAAAAATTTGAAGCATCTTATTCCGTTATTTTTTCCTGGAATTTTTAAGATGTATTCAGTGTGATATATTGCTTTATATGTTTATGTAAAATTAATGTCAATTTTATGTTTTGCATTGAGCACTTTCTAGTGGACTATATGCACGTAATAAATAAAGTGTAACTATTATTAATAAAAGAAATAGACATGTCTGCCAGAAATACAGTGTATGGATTTTCAAAAACTATATGCTTGGAGGGGTGTCTTATTTTAACATGGCTTTGAACACAAGTTTCATACTACAATGTAGTAAAAGCACACATTCTGAGGCTGACTCATAAAATTCCACTTATCTAGGGATAGACTGACATGGTCATGGAAACTAAGGAAACTCTTCCCTAGCTCCCAAAATTGTGGATTTTCACCAATCCACAGAAAACCATATCATCACTATTCTCCTAGCTAACATAATACACCTTTGTATTTTACGGCACTGTAATTTTTAATTAAATCAACATATTTCAAAGGCTTCTACTTTTACTAGACTCTAAGAATGTAGACTCATCTAAGCTTACATCAAGATCTGGAATCTATGTAAATTTTTAAAATTATTTTGAAAACAAAGAAAAGAAAATTCTATTTATTTTATCAAATCAAAACATGGACAAATATCTAAGATTACAGAATAGATATAGATGGATAACAGATGGAGAACAGCAAATTGTTGTATCTGTTAGATTCTAGATCAGACACTGGTTTGATCGTCCCTTCCATTTGACATTGATAAAAATAAAGAAAATCTGAACAGTTCCAGCATTCCTGATGTTATTTTCACTTCTGATCTGTCAAACTAAATCAATTTATAATTTAGACATGATGATGAAATAGATCCATGATTCTTTTCCTCTATTTACAACCTGCCTTCAGTTTGTCAAATCAAATCGACAGGACCACGAAACTCAACCAGTGCCCTAGAAGGCTAGTACTAGTAGATCTTGAATGTTAGATCGAAATCTAGAGAATCTAAATATATCTAGCTAGATCTAATGTAGATTTTCAATCTTACTCTTCTTGAAAGGATTGATTCCATAGTTTGTGAAAATTTTCTGACATCTGTTTTCCTTCGTTATTGTTTCGCAGAGAATACTATTCTGGTGAACAAAATTGACAGGGTCTTTCTCGGCCTTTTTAGAGTCCGCCATTTTGAATAACACCAACAAAATCGTTGCTATGAATGACACACTTACTGTTCCTACTTTTACAAAGGGAGGTCATTACGGAAAACGTACGTTTGTTAATAATAAATTATTATTCTTGGGATTGTTTTTATTGATGTTAGGTTTGCTAATCTAGCTCCTTTTTATTTTTCTCTATTTTTAAAGTGCCTATCCCTGGATCTAAATAGACTTTTAAACCCCAAGACAAAGTATCAAAAATTATAATAGAACTGTCTGAAAAACATTTCAATAAAATCAGTACTTATTAAAGAATTAAGATTTTGTTGCTCCATTTTTATTGGCCATTGCATTAAGTTGAATGGTATTCTGTGTTTGTGTTACACAAAATAATTATGTATGAATTAAAACCTTTTTTTCTTTTAGATAGGTAATCCTAAATTTAGAGGAGTTTTGGCTTTAAATTTACAGCATTTGGTTTCTATACTCCATAATTTGAAGAGAATCACTGTTCTACTTATTTTTCTTGCTCATTACTTTTATCACATCATCGGTATAGAATGACGCGTTTGCATGTTTATGTGAATTTGCAGTCTGTTTGTTTTGTTGCTGTTGTTGTTGTTGTTGTTGTTGTTACTGTTGTTGTTTTTGTTGTTGTTACTGTTGTTGTTGTTGCTATTGTTGTTGATGTTACGTGTTTGGTTGTTTGTTGTTTTTGTTTTTTTTTTGGGATTTTTTTTCATTCCAATAAACAATTTTAATGATTGAAAACAGCCTGAGTTTCAAAATAATTTTATGATTTTTGTGTTTTGTTAAAACTGCTGTTAGTTATGTCCGTAAATATTTAAACATTTGCCCTACAGACAAATTAGCAAGCTTGTATTAGGCCTTTATGGGGGTAATAATGAGTCAGTTTCTGCAAGAGTTGGACTTATGACCTTGTGGTTGCACACTCGCGACATTCTGCCGCCTCCACATGAAAGAAATGCAGCTCTGACCACAGAATAGAAATACATTGTGTATCTTGATGCAATTCCGATATCAAGTGTGCCGCGAAGACTTGGGAAGGTGAATGTGTTTTACATTGTTTTGGTTGTTAAGTACGTGTAGAAGTGCACCGTACTTTATGAACATGTAGGGCTGTAGGCTACCAGTAATGTTGTCAAGTCTAGGTTTTCCTACATACACAGAGAGGGAGAGACTGGAGAGACATAAATACAAAATGATGAAGAAAAATAAACAAATAGGGAATAAATAAAATGCGAAGAGAGAAAAAGAGAGGGACAGAGAGAGTGGATGAGGGTGTGTGTGTGTGTGTGAGAAAGAGAGAGAGAGAGAGAGAGAGAGAGAGAGAGAGAGAGAGAGAATGAGATAGAGGATACAAGAAGTTAAAAAAGAAATAGAAAAAAAACATAACCAGAACAAAAAAGAAACAACAAATATCTAGGAAGAAAGAAGAAAAGAGAAAACAAGTGTACTATTTCGAAAGTAAGGAAGAAGCAGATAAAGGGCTTATTATCTTTGGTGTCATTTACACACTATCAATAAAAAAAACTCTAAAATTTTCTTAAGTTAACGCTAAAACAGACCATAGTGGCAAGAGATTTTATTTAAATGATTTCCTCGAATTTTAAGGTGTAGCCTGTCCGTTACGATGTCGTTTATTTTAAACTTTCAGGCGTTAATCTAACCCTACGCACTGTAAAGTAATAGTTAAGACCGTCCTGCTCTATACCATCAGTCTCAGTAGGAAAATAGTGATAAGACAAACTTGCAAAAACATCACTCGAGTTGCATCGACAGAGAAAGCGAGAGCAAATACTTCTATTTTTACTGGAACGAACACAGAACAGAGTGGAAGGGCTAACGTTTTTTTTCTTTCAAATAATTGTTAGACCTTAAAAATTATGCAGTTTCATTGTAGGACGAGAAGAAGATGTGCAGAGGTCATGCACTGTTTTTCTTTTGCTTTTCTTTTAAGGCATCATTATGGTATTTGTATATACTATATGTATTGCAGTAGCCTATAATAAATTGGATCGAGCTGCAGTGACATTTAAATTGGAAAATTTTATATTTTCTATCAAGTTTTTACTTAACCTTTGCTCGGTGTATATTGAATGTTTAGGAGATATAATAATTTATCTTACGCAACCACAAAATAATTGAAATGATATGTTGTTCAAATTGAGATATTTTAGTAAAGAATGTTAATAATCTCTTGTAAAATGGAATCTTTTTATAGGCTACATACTTGTGACCCCAATAGCAAAAACCCGAACTAAAGTCAACATTCTAATTTTTAGTGCAATGTCTGACCAGAAAGCACAGAACTTCAGCAACATTATGCAAGACATAATGCATTTATCTTTAATAGTTATTTTTAATGAATTTTAAAAGCAAGGAGATTACTTTAATTTTGTGTGAATTTGAAACTGAAAATTTGCCTGTAGCTCAGAATGGGACTGAACGACTTTATAATGTCACGCTTTTTAAATCACCAAGGTAAAAAAAGGACCTGTTTCCTGTAAATAGTAATACTCAGATGAAGAGGCAAAAAAAAATCTAAGCGCCAAAATTTTATACTTCGCAAAAGCAGAGATTTCAGTACTTACCACGAGTGAAAAACAAGTACAGAAAAGGCTATAACGATACCATTCATATTATAATATCGTGAGTTGTAACCCGGTCGTGGGATAGCAGATAAGTTTAGGCTAGTTATGATTATTCTTTATTTTCATTATAACAAATTACTCTTTGTCCATTTCTCGACATCCCCCCCCCTCATATTGTAGATAGTACCTGAGGTCTCTATTTAGGGTGTCAGTGACGTCAATATTCTTTGTACATTGTCCCTTGAACTTTGCGATCAAATAACAGGTTTGTGTTGACTCGAGCATTCATACTTAAGTATGACATTGTGTGATTGAAAAACATGTTTGTTTCACTTATGTTTTTCGCTGCTGTGATCATTCTTGTTTCTAATTTGAAAACACTATGAATAAATGGTACTCCTTTCAGTGACATTCGAACACGTTATAACTATATTTGGCATTTGTTTCTGATGTTATTTTTTATTATTATGACGAACTGTATGGATCAAATATTAATTTTTGGAGAGCAGAGACTTTGGCATTTAAAAACAAATGTCTGATGGTTTGGAGAAACCTAACAGTAAGTAAACAGCGTCGGCTGGTTTTATTCTGTACGCGGATTTTTTCGCCAAAATTCCATGGGCTTACTTTTGCATTGAAAACTTTTAATATTATCGCTGACAACTCTAAAAAACTTGAGAATCTGAGCAAAGCAAAAGCTTCTTTTTAATTAAACCATTTATGTGTAAACTGTGACTTTCAGAACGAATTGCATAGATTCAAATCAACTACGCCTTACAAAGCTTTTTAAAATGTATTATTTATACATTGAAATTGAGGGGTTTGACGGGAAAACGCGTTAAAAGCCATTTTCAAAAATACGAGAAAAAGGGCAAATTGTGTGTTTTTTTCGCATCTTTGTTTGTCTTTATTATTATTTCAGAAAGTTGGCAGCTACACCAACAATATGATCACATGTGAAAAAAAGATATCTTTAAAAGAAAAAGAATATGAAAGTACGTTGTTTTCACATAAAATCGCAACTTATTAAAAGATGCATATAATGCGTTTTGCTGTCAAACTCTTCAATTGTACCCTACAATAATTCAATTTCCTTGAGATAACAAGTTTAAATGGTCTCTGAGTGTTTTGTATGGTAACCAGTGCGGCAAGTTTTTAAAACTTCAATTACAGATCCAAATTCAAAACAACTCAAAGCAGAAGGAAATTTTACAAATGCAAAATTGACTGAAACGTTCAACAAAACAAAAATTCTAAGTTTAAATAAATGAAAGTCTGCCCAAGAAAACATTTGTCATCATATTGGTTATTGGTCTCATGGTTCATCTTAAGAGATTTTGCATTGTAACATTTTTATTCATTTTATGGAGTAAAATATGAAGACGCCAAGTTTCATGACACTTTAACACTAGAATCGTTCGGAACTTTATGTAAAAATCAGTGCAACTGTTATAATTATTGTTTAAAACTCTGTATACTGTGCAAAAAGAAATATTCTACGCACAATTATAGCACTAATTCTCAACACTGCCATTGAAAGAATTCTTGTGATTATGGTTCTCATCTCAATTTCAGCAACATCTCACAAGTCTTTCGAAAACAGCAATCTTTTCTGCCTTTTGTCTCGCAGATTGCGCACCCCTTTGTGTGGTGCAATAGGAAAAAATAATACAAATCTTAAACCAAGTGCTCTTACAGCACAGTCATTTGTTACATAATAGTGCACCAAAAGTAATAATCGCATGGTAGATTAAGGTCAGAACCATTACAAAGAACAAAATGGCTGCCCTCTATTGAAATTGGTCAAAGACAGGCGTCAGCTGAGGGACCGTGAAATTTCCTCCGGCAAGTGAAAAAATCAATACATCCATACATAAGCTATTGCCACGCACGGTAACAATGCCGTGGGCATAAAGCAGGTACTAGGCATATTGCTGGTGAAGATGATTTGAAAAAGGCCGCGTTGGCCTTTAGGGTGAGCCAAGCACTTCATCCTTCACCTGTGATAAAACCGGTGACCAAGTAATGAACTTGTAAGGATGGATAAGTGCGTCAAAATAAGGGAAATAACTACCGGTACTGTCCACCAACCCTAAACACGATATTGCAAGTTCTAAACATAAATTTTCAAAATGATTCTTGCTCAGTGGGTTCCCGAACGGATCATCGAGGATTACAAGTTGCAGAATCAACTAAGACTCAGGGGTTTTCTTTTGAATGGAAATGCCACGCCCAATACAACAAATCAAGGGAGTGAATTTGATTGAAGTTTCATTGAGCGACGCTAAAAGTATGTAAATTTATTACAATATACACATAAATTCCAGAACGTCTCTCATATTTGAATATCAAATTGTGCTCTTTCAAGTATTTTTCCTTTAAATGCAATTTATACATATTATACATATTTTCTTTTCATAAACTATTTCCTTTAGAATTAAAGTTTTCTTTCAATAGGCTTACGCGGATTTAGTTTGTCAAAGATAAACTTTTGCTTCTGACAGTGACACTGAGTTTAGCTTGATGTCTGAAGAATGTCTGGTTAACCTTTTAAAGATCAGGGTAAATAGTGAAGGCAGCCACTGCGCAATCAAAATAATGATTGAAAGACTTTAAAGGTAAAAATTAGAAGTTGAGAGAAGTACCGATAGGCTTTTTAATGGAAATGCCCGAAATGTCTGCCTTTAGTATGATTCGAACCTTCGACTTGTAGATGCATCGACACCCAACTTTTAAAACAGCTTGTGGGTAACATTCAGAAACTCGCGATAGGGAATCTCCACAGCCCCATTATTCACAGTTACACGAAAGTCAAAGAAAAGATTGCCCTTGCACAAATTTTAAAATGGAAAGATGTCGAATTTGAGTCACCTGATTGACGACAATTTAAACGGAGTGGCTATGAATGTTGTTAAAAGACTAAGGTTTAGGGACACAAATGATCGGTTGTTTTTGTAGTTCCCAGTCGCTTTAACATCAGCTTTCGGTTGCTGTTTTTAGAAAGTTGAATGACACCATGAGCGCGTGAAAATCTTCTTGTTGGAAACGATTTGGTAATGCTGCTTTCCATTTTCAGCCATAGGCAATCTTTGCTGATTAGATTGGCTTGGTCTGATAAAACTTTTTTTAATGAATCTTATTTTGAACAAGGATACGCAAGATTAGGTCTATTTGTTGATTTTCCTCATTTTCTTTGTTTTTAAAATTGGGAACTTAGGGAAAACCCATGAGGACAGAAAGCTTTTCCTGACGATATAACAGTAAAAGTTGCTGCACATGCTGCAGGGGAAAATTTTTAAAAGTTCATACATAATTTCAAAAAAACGTTACTAAGTAAAAGGCAATGAAGATCCAATTTATATTATAATTTGTACCACGGTCTGGAAGCAGTAGAGACAATTTTAAAAACTTTATTTCTGCATGACGTCTAAGCAAATACAGATAAAGTCATCACCTCGGGACCAAAAATATATATGTTGACTTTAAGCAAGAGTTGACTTTAACCATATAAAAAATATAAAGGAAAACAAAATGGGACTGACAAACAGAGTTGACTTTAAGCAAGAGTTTCCCTGAAAGGTGTTGACTTTAAGTGGATTCCAACGCAACTCAATCTGAAAGGTTATGAACTTTTCTATAAAACGTATTATCCCTCTTGTTTTATAAAATAATTATTTAACTAGTTAATGTGTCATAACTTTGTCAACACAAGAGATACTATTATCAGTACAAGGACAAACGAAATTACAGCAACATCATCATCATCATCATCATCATTATCATCATCATCATCATCATCATCATCATCATCATCATCATCATCATCATCATCATCATCAACAAAAACAACAAAAGCAGGAAGCATGGGAGCAGGTTGCAAAGGAATACAACAGCAACGAAAAAGGTTGGGAAGCGGGATTTTGACGAACTGAAAATTAAAGCGAAATAACACCACGCAAGGCACAAGCAACAAACGCTTAGAGATGGTGATGGTGGTCATGATCCAGCAGAAGCCTTGGACAAAATGTCTGACTCCGATGGGATCAATACTGTCCAATCAGTTTGCGGCTATAGAAAATGAATTCGATGAGGATCATTATTATCCTTTCCACAAGAGGTTATAGTTTTGGCATTCTTTGGTTCATTTAAACATGTTTTAACTGCTCTTAATTTACAGAGGAAACTAGATATTCCCATGGCTGTTCACAGGGCACCCAAAACCTCAAGTGATTTAGGAGACGTGTGGGGTTGGCTACAAGCAGGGGCCCGAGTGCGGGAAACAGAGGCATAAGCCTGTAACATCAGAAGCGATACCATACTTCAAGGATGGTGTAAGGGAGAAAAGGGAGGGGGGGGGGTAACAAAGAAGCAAAGGCAGATGCATTTGCCGTTCATAATTTTAATTTAGTTATGAATCAGTTCACTGTGCATAAAAAACAACATAATCTAGTAGAACTGTTTCTTTGTCTAGAGTTATGAACAATAAAATATAGATTAGAAATGAGTGATAAAGCTGATATTTTATGTCAGCTTTTTAAGGAAAGTCGCATTAGACAACAAACAAGCCATCGACATTAGGACCATCTACGCCATCGACATCAGCTGGTTGTGATATCTGGTAAAAATTTAGGCAGTTTCGGGTAGCCATTACCTCCAAGTAAATGACCGTGTTCTATGGTCTCATAGATAATACACTGTTATAAAAAAAACCTTTGCGTCATGGGTAGATCCAGGCCATCTTGCTACAAGACTAGATATTCTGAGATATGCATCACATAGTTTATAATTATGTTGATTGAAATATTCCTCTCTCTGTTCCGATAGATTTTGGCATCCTTACCAGATAGACGGATAATTTGGACCTATACATTCAATAACACCTGGAAATCCAGCAATCTTAATAAAGTCTTGATTAATATTGTTTAGTTTAGCGTGAACTGGAAAAGTAACAAAACCATGATGTTTCTCTGCAATGGCGCCGGCCGCCCGATGAACAATATTATTCTTCAAGCAGTGGATTTAATGAATCACAATGATTTATTAAGTCGACACCGGCCATCAAGAAACATTCTGTTGCGAGGAATCTTATCAAAATCAATACCTGAAGTTTGGCAAGAACACAAGCATTCCTTAAACTTAAGCTTGATGAGGTATAGTCTCTCGCATCATTTCTGTTAAACCCATTGCAGTGTCCTTTGAAAAACGGTATTGTATCTGAAATATCTTGTCTCTGAAGCATGTAAATGGGTTCTTTCTATCCCTTATAAGCCGCCGTGGTAGATGCATTTGCTCCACTTCCTGCATTTATTCTTCAGCTTCTCCGTCATAGTTTAAGTAAGCAATCATTTTCTAAACTGTAGAGATTTATAACGAGAAAAAAACCCTACACCCCTGCCTGGTTTAAATATTTAACGATTTCTGCTAGATTTAAGCCTGACTTGTTTTAAGCAACAGAAAATGAATTTTAAGTCGCGGCTCAGCCGAAGTTTACACGAAACTTCAGCTTTAAGTCTGACTTTTTTGAAGCCGCACTGGTGCAACAGAAAACGAATTTTAAGTCTCGGCTGAGTCGAGGTTTAGTCTAAACCGCAGTTTAATAACAATGGGGCAACCAGAGATAAAAGAGACCTTTAGACCTAATGAAACCAGTTTCTAAAAATAGACCCACAGACTTTCTATTTTTAGAAACTGGTTTCATTATTTTTATAGTTTCTCAATCTGCTTTCCCGATTTTCACGTACGCGTATTGAGACACGGTGCGTGTGCTAAAGGTCTCTAGTGTCTGAATTGGCGTCGACGTCTAGCTCTAGATTCGAATGCTAGCCATTATAAAAGCTAGATTGTGTGTTCAACAAAGCAAGTTTTTTTCGCATTGTATTTTAGAAGTGTGCACTAGCAAAACAATAAATCTTATAAATTTCTTAGGAATTCGTGTTCTAGATGATAGAAGTAAGCGCTTGTTTACCAAAGTTTTTAAGTTCAAAATTCGACGAAGGAAATGTAAAAGCTAACGCTTTAATATGCAGAATTTGGGAACAAAAAAATAACACAGGGAAAGGGAAGTGCAAGTCATTTTATATACTTAATAAAAATAAAGCCATATTAAGATCCAGATAGTATTTACCTTTAATGCACACAGATATCTAAAACTACATGTAGACCTTGGTCTCGGCATTAGTTCTATCAACGTTTTGACAGGATTTGTAACATATTCTCATCAATGTTTCTTTTTTTCCCTTAGGCCTTTAAACGTGAATTTTGAGCACAGTCATAGCTTTCTGTTGGTTTCATAACAGTTTTTTTTTCACCGCTCGTAAAAAGGGCAAGTTAGTATTTTTATTCCACAAAGTATCAACTATTAAGAATAGTTCTGTATTAATTATTTAGAATGTGCATTATCTAGGTGACTTCAAATTGTGAATGCAGCTTGTGATATAAATTTTTTGAAATATGTACCGGTACATTGTTTTTTTTGTATTCTGATATTGTCAAAACAATTTCCACATCGATCGAACTGATACAAGTTATCTTTTTATAGCCTTTTCTTAGTTTATGACCATGAATTGTACAATCGTTTTTCTTTATCCACAAACGTGTAATATCAAATACCGATGTAATAACAATGAAACAAACAATCATTAAATTTTTTTAATCCTGCTCGATATCCTCTTTCAAATTTTCCAGGTAATGTTGAGAACTATAAAAATCATTCTTTCTCTTTCGATTCATTGAGATTTTTTCTGGGCACCATAGAAATTATTTATGGCCAGAGAAATTGTTCTTTCAGATGGCAGCGACCAGGCGCCAGAATGTGTGTGAGTTAGAGAGAGAGGGAGAAAGACAGACAGACAGAGAGAGAGTGTGGAGAGACAGGAAGAGATAGAGAGGAAAAGGGGTGGGGTGTGATATTCAATATCAAACCAAAGTGTATGACGACATATCTTTGAATGAGAATACAGACTGAGGTTTTCAGTCGGATAGACCAGACTACGGTACAGTAGGAAGCAGGCCAAGTAACCCAAAGGATAAACAAACTAGTTTAATGTTCTGTTGATCTGCCATGTCATTTTGATTTTGATCTTTAGACTGGGTAGGGCAAAGTAGGCTGTAATGCAAGCGTTCAATGCATGATTCAATTTGTCTTTGCTTACACCACGATGAGTGTTCTTTTCTTTAAACACAACCGCTGGTTTTTTTATCTTTTATATTGAAAATACTAAATTCTTTGAGAAATCACACCCTTTTACAATGTTTACATTGAAAATTATGTATTCTACCAGAAATCACACCCTCTTACAGTTACAGTTTTTATATTGAAAATGGTGAATTCTCTAAGAATTCTAACTACTTTACAATGTTTTAAATTGAAAATGATGAATTCTTTAAGAATTCCAACTACTTTACAATGTGTTATATTGAAAATGATGTCTTCTTTAAGAACTCACACCCTTTCAAAATGTTTTATATCGGAACTGATGAATTCTTTAACAACTCACACCCTTTTACAATGTTTTATATTGGAACTAATGAAATCTTTAAGAACTCGCATCCATTTACAATGTTTTATATTGGAACTGATGAATTTTATGAGGACTCACATCCCAGCCCTGCATCCACACCAAAAAGTCGATCGTCCGACCAACATCGTCTGACCGACAGAGAGATCCTAAAACTTGAACATTCCTATTATATAAATTATGCACGCGCATCGACAACAGTGTAGAGTGAACGCAAAAATGGAACGCGTAAGTTTTCTGGCGCACTCTGTCGATCGCCGACTGTGACTTGCTAATAACGCAGTGTTGCTCGTCCAGCCATGCACTGCTCTTCTTAACACGAAGTAACATCACTAAAATCTATTTAAATATTAACACACAAGAAAACACATAATGCAATTTAGCAGTTATTTTTATTATTATGTCAAAGATTTCAACAACAAAAAATGTCAAAAATATTTTTTTTTAAGTTGCCCACCTAGGTCTAGCTTAGACAAAAAAAATACCCACATACGTCTAGGTCAAACAAAAAAACAACAATGAGAACAAGGCTTGGTTTTAAATTGATGGTATTCTTCCAATATTTTCCAACTGAGGCATAATTAATTTAATCTCAATAATGAAAGAAAATTTAACAAATTGAAGAACAATTTATGTAAGGAAAAACGAGTCTATTAGGTCATATGTTAGATCACCACACATGACAAGTATAAACAAAATGTCGCTGGAAAACACAACAGCATAGCTCTTGTTGGGTTCACGCGGAAGGCGAATGAATTCTTTTGCTTTATACATGTAATTTCTTAATGTAGAAAGTCATTATAAAAACCATTAATTTGCCACTGATTTTGAGAACAAAAAACATTACATTTCCAAAAGTAAAAAAGTACCATACGAAGTTATAAACCTGTATATTATATATTATATAAAAGCATGACATGAAGGAACATAATATTATATAGTTTGTTACCACGTATTGCAGTTATGACACCAACCAAAAATTAACAGTCAAAAGAAAAAATAATGTTAGCTTTTAGTTTATCATGACTTCGCTTGAAGTTTCTACCAAAATGTGCAATCATTAAGACTAAAACGCCTATAAAATAAGCTGAAACTGTAAGAATATTCATAAAATCAAACAAATTAGTGATGCAAATGCAAGCCAGCACCAGGTCAGTAAAGTTACATTCAGAACTGCCATTGAAACGACAACGCTCGTTTCTGGATGAGAATACTTCTCTCTGTTACTTATACGGCCTACTTCAGAATATTTAATATCACAAACATTCCACAAAAAATGAGTCTACATGCGGTGATGACTTCTTCAAGAAAATGAAAAATTTTTGAGTGTTTTGTAAAATTTTTACTTCACATTTTTTTTGCTTAATTTGAAAGTTTTGAAATTCTTCATTACATACAACACCCATGACAACATCGGGAAATATTACAATTGTGTTTTGGGGGTTGTTAGAAGTCAGAACACCAGAATGCCCTTTTGGATTTTACAATATAAAAACTTAAGGTTCGCATTCTCAACATTTTTTAGTAAATGAGGCCAATTGGATTCTTTGTCTTGCAATTGCAATAATTCAGAACCTGGTTAAGCTATCAAAAACAAATTTTCATAAACTTGGAGAGCTTTTGAGGGCCGTTCCAATGATGCATATAACTCCATATGACAAAATTCTACATGCAGGACCATTTGTGGGACCACTACACAAAAACATTTTTACTTCAGATCATACCGTCAAAAATTATAAAAAAAATTACACAGCACAGACATGTTCTTGTTATACGACGGACATAAACAGCATTGCACTCTATAACGCGAAAGCGTCCGTTATGGATGCCTGAGAAAGATGCAGATCTGTTTCCTTGTATATATATATATATATTATATCATAAAACTCTGTATGAAGAAACATTATTAATAAATTATTAGTACAAGTATGTTACCAAAGTTCGAAATGCATTAAAAAAATACGGTAGTAAAACTGCAGAGGTAGTCAAGTTTATCATAGTTTTCCATGGGCATGGCTAAATCATGAAACTCCAGTGTAAACTGATAAATCCGAATCTATAGTATGAGATCTATTTTTGTCATTAGTGTGTCGCAATGTTTTCTCTAGAGGAAGTTATTGTGCGTGACCAGGCTTTGATCTAAGCCTCCCCACCTGACACTAATCTCTCCAGGTTTTCTATTCTACACGCATTATTAGAGGCCGTTCACACGTGTGGCTTCATGTCACTCTCCATCTGAAAGCCGCCATCGTATCTGATCACCACTAGAACTAGAATGACAGTTTATCGTAAAAGTCAAGCAAGTTGCTAAAAAATCAGACGGGAGCTGTTTGCTCTGAATGCGTCTAGGAGTCGTATTACCGTCTACATTTCCATTTCAGGCAATCAAAATCCTTCTTAACTGAAAGTTTAAACCTGCGTTGATTACGCTCGTAAATGTGTTTGTATAGACAGAGGCTATAATGACATGGATACTTCACAACTATCACCTGAAACCGGAATTTTTCTTTATTGGTAAGGTTTCGTCGAAACTAATTCCCTCGTCGTCTCAATTTCAATGTAACTAAAAAAGATTATTTTGTGCAAAATATAATTTTACAAACGTGATTTCCTTTAAAATCAAATTTTATCTATTATTTTAAGAGTTTTCAAAGTTATATTTCAAGATAAAAAGACAAAACTGTTTTAGCAAAAACAAACCTGTCTTAGCGATTTCAAAACTTGTATCCTCTTATATTGAATTATCATCAAGTTGTAGCCCTGGGGCCCGGTCATAGACGCATAGTTTTTAAATGTGAGGTCTTAAGATGGAAGCCCGACTTCACCCAGGAGTGGCTATCAGACTATTGCACATACAATGTACATGGCAAAACACTAGCTACATTTAAACTTTTCGTAAAACTGAATGTTAATGCCGTGCGTGATTTCTCTCGCCTGCAGATGTGTTGTCCCGTGTGGTTTTATTCAGTAGACTGTAGCATTATAGAGGTAACTTACATATAGACTCTTGCTTTTGTAGAAATGAAGTTATTCTTAGAATTTACTATAATTATGCCTAATCATTGTGCATGTATATGGATATTTCTTATGAACCTGTGTGCCTTACCGTCAACATTTTTTCTATCAGCGCTTCTCCTCCGTGAGGTGAGAAGGTAAGCTGATTGGTACTGGCCAAGGTGATGTTATCAAAGGGCCAAACAACTCAAACCGAATTTACTGTGCCATTATTTTTGCTCACTATTGCTGAGAGTCTGAGAGCATACAGCGTGCATTTTGGTGAGCTCTAAATGTTTTATTCTCTTCTAACTTTGACAAAAGTGAGTTTGTACAGATTGATAAAAAAAACTTGTACAAAATATTATTGACCTCTTCAACTAATTGATCTCCGCCTAAAGGTAGGAAAACACCAGTGGTAAGACGGTTTTGGGGGTTTTAGCCTGCACTACGTACTACGGAAGCCTAAAGCTTAGCGACGAATGAAAAGATAGGCGTTGCTGTACTATAGACGAAAACCCAACACAAACCTTCAGATCCGGTCAGAGCGTCAGTCTAAATGCCGGTGTAAACAAAACACCCAAAAACTAAGACATATTGTATACAAGGAGTAAAACATTATGAAAAAGTAAAAAAAAACACCCAAAAACCTAAAACATACTGTATACAAGGCATTAAACCTTATGAACAAGTATGCCTCCTAGTTCTAAACGTTTGCAAAACAAAGAGACTTGTATGAAAATCTTACCTTCCTTCATAACAGTGAACGGGACGAGGTGGTAGAGATCACATACTTTTTTTTTCATTTTCAGATCATCAACTTGGTAAAATAAGTAAACTAAGCAATTGTTGCTATGAGAGTAAGTGTAGAAATACATG
>BMAT01009103.1:293330-313394 GCA_019649035.1 Elysia marginata
TCTCTCTCTCTCTCTCTCTCTCTCTCCTTCTCTCCTTCTCTCTCTCCCTCTCTTCTCTCTATCCCTCCCTCTCTTTCTCATACTTTTTCAGCTTTGTTTTTTTATGTTCCAAATGGAGGATGAAAACAACATGTTTGCCTCTTTCTCGAGGTTTACAGGTAAAGTGGTTTAATAATACTGCCACACATTCCTTCTGTATAAGTCGCTGCATCAACAATTTCTATTCAGACCAAAGTATGATTGGATTCACGAAAGTTAAAATGCAAATCGGTGTAAGTCGAACGCTATTTGTTGAGGGTAGGTTGTGTGTGTCAACAGGAAAGCCATCCAACTAAGCACACTCACATAGAAGATGTAGCGATGTGGTTATTTACACTTTTTAAAGGCCAGATTGTTACAACTTCGCAAACCGTTAAAGCTCCAATTATCTTTGTTTTCCGGTTCCTATAATCTTGAGGTAGTCAGGCTATACGAAGCACAAGTCACAATCTAGCAACTTCTAAACGTGCATGATATGTTCTTAAAGAGGTTGAGGAAATCTCCAGCTTCCCTGTATCACGACACAGTTTCATTTCACAGCAAAATTAATAAGGAGAAAAAAAATTATTATTATAAACAGATGACATTCAAGAAACTTCATTCAAACTAGGCTCGGTGGTTTTTTGTCCGGTTTGTCGAGGTAGCCTTTTTAAACATTGATTTTCTATGACTATATAACAAGCTGGTAAAACTACCAGGGTATCAGAAGGAAACAAAAAAAGCCTGCAGCATAGAGCGTGTTTTATCCAACATTGTATGACCATATAAAGTTTGATCAGAGTTTCTACTTGAGAAAAAAAAAGCATTACAGAGGATGAAGCTAACTTAATCTTCCGACACGAGTGTAAGCGACAAAGCTTTTAAACCAAGAAAAAAGAAAAAAAGTTGAAATTAAAAAGAATTCCCGCAATGTTTTGTTGTGTTTTTAAAACATTATTCTGGTCTTTGTTTCGATCATGTTGACCACAATAACACATGGCGTGGCCGATATTGTTTAGAAGTTCACAGAAATGAGTGCTGATTTCTGGAATCTAATACAGTTTTCTGAGATGATAATGTCTGAAAAATGAAACTGAACGAGTGACTATCACAAAAGAGGTATTCAGTGGTGCAATATCATGGCGATGGCAGTCAACTTAATGAAAGAAGTCTTGCAATCAGTCAAAATGAGTCTTTAGTCGAAATTGGAAGGTAGTGAAAAATTCGTAACAAAGAAAAACTTGTTTTCTGTACTTTCAAAATTGATGCAACAAACAAAAGAGCTCTATCATGATACTGTATGTCGTTTGAAGGAGGCGGGGTTAAGAACTTGTGAAATTTCAGACTAAGGAGAAAAAAAGCATTTAAACTAATTAAAGTTTAGATGACCTCAAAGGTTTTGAAACCTTAGCAAACAAATCAATTAAAATTAAATACATAAAACAGAAAATCGCAACATTAATTAGGGGTGAAATCGTTAAGAAATGGTTTTGGCGTCATTATCTTTTAGAAAAATTTTTATTTCCAAACACCCGATAAACTTTAAAACTTTAAAAGTCTAGATATGTATCTCAAAACTAAGCCATTCAACTTACGACTCATTTGGATGGAATGCGTAACAATTGTATTATTACGCTTTTAGGCCACCAAATTATGAGAGAATAAAACGTCGATAAAAAACTAGAATTCCGCTCTTTCAACCCAAGTAGTTGGAGTTATTTTGGGTAAAGCATAACTTCTAACGTAACAATCAATGTCATTATTTGCTGACCTACCAAAAGCTCAAAAGATTCGTGGCATTGGTATGAATCTTGTGGCTTTTTCAGGAACAAAGAAAACCCAGGAATTACTACATGAATGTAGGAAACCCGGTTTCCGACGTAAGGTACCAATATTGTCATGTCCACGATTCTTAACTTTGTATTAAGCAAAATCTAATCAGACCACGGCAATTCAACTCAATACAGAATTTTGACAAATTGAGTTTAAAACATTTTTTTTAAATGGAATTTATTTTATGCAAGAGTTTGAAAAATTAACTCTGGCTTTTCTATATCCTAAAGTATTCGATTTCAAGGTAAATGAACAAATTAGTGGTTAATGGCCACTTAACACAATTTCATTGTATTTTAGCGAAAGAGAGGGCAGCTAATGACCAAAACCTTGAATACTGAACTTGGCGAAATTTTTGTGTTATCAATGTGTAGCCGAGATCAAAATCAGAAGAAAAACAGTTATCAATAGAAAATGTATCGACTGGTTACTATGCAACGGCGGCCATATTTGATTTCGGAACACTTTTTAAAACCCTAAGGCTCCCACATTTTTGGACAAATTTACTTCGAATTGCTCAGAATATCAAATTAAAAGCCAAGTAACAAAACTATCAGAGCCATCAAATTAAAAAAAAATATTTATTATTCTCCCTGAGAAGTTTCAAAATTTTGTTTTAAATTTTATATCACTCTCCCTTCAAAACTAAAATATAGAAAAACGGCTCTGATACTGTTTATCAAACATAATGTGCAGTTTGGATTTCTTCTGTCCTAAAATGTAGGAGCCTAAGGGTTTAGGAAAATGTTCCAAAAATCCAATATGTTCGCCGTTACCATAGCATCCAAGCGATATATCTTCTATTCAAATCTTCTTTTCTTCCAATTGTAACCTAGGCTACACGTTGATACAAAAATAATTTCCCTAAGTTCAACTTAAAAGATTTTGGTCTTGAGCTGTTTTAGCTGCCCCCCCCCCTTTTTTTTTTAAGGGCTGAAATCAGCCTGACTTTTCCTGGTTGCCTGACGAAATAATTCTACATAAAAAAGAAAGATGTTCAGAATGAGAATAAAATGGTCGACCGAATTTTTCAAAAGGTCAAGCCATCAAAGGTGGTTTATCTCCGACCGAAGCAGAATTTGTTTACTTTTAGCTTGGAGCATTGAACTCCATGGCAACCCGAAATCGAAACCCTCAACTCTTGATCATTGGTCAAGCAGTCATAATATACGTGGTAGGCAACTATGTCCTGAGTTCAGAGAATACGTTGTAGCAGTTCTGGTGTTTATCACACAATCTGAAGCACTGGCTCCCGTCAGACTGTAAGTATCGGTGTGTGGCTCCGTGGTCTGTCAGACTGTAAGTATTGGCGTGCGGCTCCGTGGTCTGGTAGTAGACACTCGGTCTTCGGACGGAGAGGTCCGGATTTCGAGACCTGGTCTCGGTAAGTCAACCTATAGTCCTTGAGAACGGCTATTTTTGCACATCTTTTCGCCACACTCAGACCAAAAACAAGCACTCAGCTATGTGTGGTGAAAGAATTTGCCAGTTTTCTAGAGTGATGAGCTTTGACTGCTGCTCCTCTGTGAGTTCGGAAACTGATTTAGTTGGAAATCACCTGTTAGAGAATCCATGTAAAAGGGCAACAGCATGTTAGCGGATAAGGCGCTCTTTAAAAGGCGCTCTTTACTTTACAATTGTAAGAACATTTATACAAATGGTACAAGATTAGAGTATGATAATTGATAACAGTATTCATGAGAGATAGTATTATGCAAACGGGACAACATTAGCATCATTATCTTTATCATCATCATCACCATTAATAACAATGTAGGCAATATTATTATACAAAATGCAGGAATTAAAATGTTTTCACTACTACAGCCGCCGTGCAATCAGCTACGGGCAGCTTAGAAGATGTTTAACTCATCATTCTTGTAAATTTTTAAAAATTGGGTTCCCTTCATCCTGACGTAGATTATCAGTGCAATCGAAATCGTTGCAGCTAAAAGTAATCGATAAAAACAACTCAAAACTCGTTGATACAACAATCTTCTCCAAAGACTTGTGTTTAAACATTCATTTAAAAAATGCTAAATACTTCTGTACCCATTGCCGTATCGGCTAAGAAGTAACATTGTTCATAAAACAGAAACGAGGTAAACTATAAAGATTGTGAGAACATGCTGAGTACCGAAGAGTTCTATTGGTACGCAGACAAGAGCTTTCATTAGGCGTGTGCTGTTGTTTGTCGTGAAGCAAACCTAAGCGTATGTCAATCAGAACGTCGGTAAAAGGGTTTATAGAGGCTATTACCACGCTGGTCTCTAGACGCCAAAACCCTGGAGCTTCATCTGATGTCAGTGTAGTGTCTGTTATCACTGGTTTTACAACTCTGTCACACGAAGGTCTTGTAGGATCTCCTCCCATTCGCTCAGAACCTCCTGGTTGGCGTAATACCTGTCCAGGTCCATATCGGAGCCAGTCGAGTCGGAATCCTGGTCGTCGTTACCACCATTGTCCTCCTCGTCTGACGGCTCGTCGATAACGATGATAGGCGCTTGGAGGCGAACGGACTTCTTTTCGTATGTGACTCGCTTCAGCGGGAGCTCACACGGGACAGGATTGGTGAGGGCCGGGGCTGAGGTCGATCCTCCCAACAGGATGAGAGTGTTAGCCAAGCAATCGGAGCTCTCGCCACTCCATGACACGGGGCAAAGGTCACTGAGCGAGTCGGACTTGCCATAGGTGCGGATCGGCGCAGACTGGTCCTTCCCGGTGTGCTGCAGCAAGTCCTCCTCGGACTGGCTGGGAGACGTGCGGTTACGGGAGGAGGATTTCAGTTTGAAAACTCCGTGTCTGCCAACAGCGCCGTTTGAAAATCCGTAAACGTCTCCGATGGCGGCTGATGATACTCTGTCTTTGCCTGCCATGACGACTACCAATGTAGCTCTGGTAGCTTTTGTCTGCTCCAGCAAGGCATAGTCCGAAGATGAAGATTTCATTCTACTTTGACCTACAGTTTTATCTGGCCGCTTCCGCAAGTCTCCCTCCCCGAATGAGGATGCGTGTCGAAACGTGTGGTTGGTTTTGTTAAAGCTATTTTTTATCCGGGAGGCGAGACTGGCTGCGAGGCTAGCCTTGTTATTAGTAATGTTCTCCCCCGAGTGTAGTCAGACCTGACACGGGGACGGAAGTGTATTGTTCGGGGTCGTGGCCTTGGCAGGCGCGTTGATCGCAACGGTCTCTGTCGGCTCAGCGCCGTTCACGCGCAAGCTCGTTTTCCGCTGCTGGTCTGATTTCATGCACAGGTTCTCCAAGCCCAGAGCTCGGAAACAGTAGCGGCGTATTTTGCGATCCATCACGCCGTATATGATAGGGTTGCAGCTGTTGGCCACGGCGTACAGCACGGTCACAAGCACGTAGAAGTCGGCACTGAACTCGAGCCGCCTGTCAATGAAGCGGACGATGCCGTAGGGCAGGTAGCCGAGAATGATGAGCAGGAATACCATACCAAACATCTTGGTAACTTGGATCTCTCGGCGAAACCACTCGCGCTTCCTGGTGGCCCGGATCGCGCTCGAGGAGCGGAACACCTTGATGAAGATGGCGATGTAACACACGATAAGGATTATGGAGGGCAGCATCTGGAACGTAATGCTAACCAGCATGGTGTACATGGCGAACTCTTTCCTCGCGATGCAGCGTATCAGTTTGGGCTCAAACTTGGACATCCGCCCCAGCGGCGCTGTCACCATGAACATCAGCGGTACAATGCGCGCAAACGAGAGCACGAAAATTAGGTAGGCCCTTTTGGAGATCTTTTTGTAGAAGTTGTTAAAGCACACGACGATAAGGCGGTGGATGGAGATGAGCCCGGTATGCCAGAGCGAAGAGCCCATCAGCAGCACGGTGAAGTGCATGACCATCTCACAGATAGCCAAGCCCATCGTCCACTCCATCATGAAGTAAGATATGAGCACGATCATGTTGTTGATGCCGAGGTTAAGGATGTCGTTAATACACAGACTCACGATAAACACGTTCGTCATGCTCTTGAGGTCTTTGTTGGTGAGAATCACGAACGATGTCAGGATATTCCCGAACAAGCCCCACAGCAAGGCCAGCAGCATCACCACAGCCCCAATCTGTAGAGCAGTGGCCGAGGGCGGGTCCTGGGAGGCGGGGCTCCCGCTGAAGTTCAAGGACGGCGTGTTTCTTGAAGTGTTGATACTGTAGTTGGTGACAAATTCGTCCTTCCTGTTGATGTACCCGAAGCCGGTGGATGTCATGATTACGATTCTGGGTTCGGTCAGAAAGTTCTGCGTTGACTCGACCTCTAAACGCGCTTGGTTAAGTCTAAACCATCTAAATTGATTATTTTGGTGTCGACAACAACTGATGGGAAGAGATAGGATACTATGGAAATACTACGCTGCCATCTCACACGTGAATTGTCCTGTCGAGCAGCTTCGAATACTGCCATAGATGTCTGCACAAAAAGTACACTCTGTCAGGAGGGACAATGAGGAAAAATCTTTTATACACAATCAAATAGACTTTCTATAAATCAAAACGAAAAAGCCCGTATACTTAAATCTATATGCATCACATATTCACATTTTTTAAAAAAATTGATTAAATCGTGCTCCCTTCTAAGAAAATGTATACATAACCCTCGATCATCTTTGGGTTCATATTTCCGCCGAATTCTAACGCAAATCGGAATACATAAAATTATGCATAAAATTCTTCCTAGTCAACTCATTACTACAATTTGCATGGAATTACATAAAGTCTTTTTGGGTATTTAAAACTATGATCCGAGGTTTGATAAAAAATGGATTCCTTCTATCCTTTTGTGATTACGTCAACCATTGACGCATTTTAGTAGATTTTCATACCAGACTGATTAATTCTCCTTGTCAAGTCCAAGCCACACCCTAGCTGTGAAAGAACAGACATTGAGCTAAAGGTTTTCGAAGGTTCTCAAGTTAGATTCTGCACTGGAACTATTTCTGTGTGGTTCTTTATTTACTTTTACGTCCCCAACGCCTCCCGAGAATGCTAATATTAAATACAAGGACGAATTTTATTCTATTTCTGTATCCTGCGCATTATTTCATGTAGCTTTACATTTATTACTTTTGATCTGTCGAGCGAGCCAAACAATCGATACATTTCCTGCTGTGTTGATTAAAGACTTGAAAAGGGTCTAGTTTCGTGTTTGATGCCCATTCTAAGGCGGCTGCGCTGGCAGACTTTTTTCCACCAGTTTTGTCATGTCAGTTTGCTGCAGAGGAGAACAATATGAACATCTCAATAACCATTGAGAGATTTAAGTTAGGCTTAACGGTTGTAAACAAGTTCATTCCAGTAGCTGAGTGAAACTGAAACCGAAATCTCAAGGTTTTGTCCATTTTAAATATGAACTGGAAAAAAACTGTGGTTCGGAAAAAAATTCAAGATATCAAAAATATCCACAGAAGAATCAGAACGCCTAGTCTACATAGTTTAGACGTTTCGCAATACAGAAGGATTGCTTTTCAAGTCCCTAATCCTAAACGCCAGACTCCTTCAAGCCTAACTTTTGTAAGCGCAGAAGAAAGAGAGCTGTCGACTTATAATTTCCGCAGACATTCTGATTGACTGCACTTCTCGTCTGAGCAACAGCCTTGGGTGGACGCACTGTACAATAAAACCGCACTCTTTCCTTTGATAAAAACTATTTTTAAATATTACATTCAACGAATATCACTATATTACCAGCAATAACCCTGGTTCATATATTTATTTTGAGCTTATGCTTGTTTTCGAGCCAGGGTGTATGTATTGCGCGGGCCGAAAGAGGTAAAAAAAAAACATTCCTATCAGCTTTCGTTGTTTCTTTTTTTTCAGTTTTTCACCTAATGCTACGCAAACATTCACTAAAAAAAACAGGAATAAAAGTTAAATAGAAAAACCGAGGGCAAATCAGGCACAACAAATGTGGAAAGACGGCGCGTGAAATTGGCGGAGGGCGAGATATTGTGATTGGTCTATCTAGCGGATGTCAGCCTAGAGGGAGATGTGTAGCAGTCGCAGCAGTAAAAAATGATAGGGCTGATAACACAGTGCTTTTTTTCATAATGATTCATAACAATAATTTTTTTTAGAACTTATTCTTCTTTCGTTTATTTACCTAACGTTTTAAAGACAATGGTAGTAAAGAAAGCGCACGTTTTGATTTTATCGGCACTGTAGTATGAAATCAGAGCGCTATTTGAGCACACATTATACTAATGTTTGATCGAAGATTGACTCTTCCGTTATTTGTTTAGAGAACTTTTTTTTAAAAAAACTTGGCTGCAAAGAAGCAGCAGATTTTGTTTTTTGTCGGTACTCATCTATTGTGCAGCAGTTTCAATGTTTGAGCTGGAGTAAAAGCAGTTGGTAAGCCTGGATCGATGGCACACCGAGGTTACTTTGTCACTACAAAGTTTTCAACACGTTTCTTTTTTCTTTCTTCTTTAAAACTTTACCTCTATCCACTTAATCTGCATAAATTCCCGCCACATCAGCTTACACTAGTCTTGTAGGATTCGCGCTGATTGATTTTAATTAAAATTTAGTCCGCAATTTAAGATCACAGAGGGAGGATCAATCAAGTCATTCATCTCTCTGGGGTTGCAAAATATGAAAAACAACATCAATAAACGACGTGAAAATTAAAAAATACCACATCTTTTTTCAATCAGATTATGGGTAAGTCGATTATTTACGTCTTCCAACTCTTTTATCTCCGAAGATTCTACGTTCAATGGTTTTATCCTCAGAGCTGAGTTTTACGAGGCTGTATAACGATCTATTTAGACAACGTTTTATGTTATTCAGGGCTAACTATGATTGTTTCATAGTACATTGAAGCAAAGAGAATTGAATAGCGAGTAAGAGAGGGAACTGAGCCTAACGCTCTGTGACAACAGTGCTCACAAAAGCGTATGCGAATAGAGCCGGTAAACAAAGCATAGGCCTAGTGGTTTAGTGTAGGCTGTAGTAGTGTGTGTGTTTGTACTTGCCGCTATTATATTTTTAATTTACCGGCTCTATTTCTGTTGCTATGCAGCCACGCGTATACGCGTAGCCAGCGTGTCTACGCTCTCTTGCTCTCCAAACTCTTTCATTAAAGTTTGTGTTCTAACCATCCTCCCTCCCTGCCCCACGCTAACATTACTGTGGAAACTAATCTCTACGATATGATCATTAACGACTACTACGGAAGCCTTCTCACTTCAAGATTTCTAGCTCAGTAGATAGAGTAATGGGACAAAGGCAAAGTTAGACGCAAGTTATTCGGAGTTTCAACTGTTACTGAGTTAGCAGTGACATATTATTAATAATTTGTATTATATGCCCTATGAGAGATTAAAAAAATTATAGCTTTTCTGTACCCTGAAATACTTTATAGCAAAATAAAAAGGCTTTTATGTTGTGTTTTTTATTCCATATAACTCACGAGCAGTCTAAATCATTTGTAACTCATTCCCCCCAGTCGCCTTAATCATTCGAAGAGCCCAAAAATCGAAGTTACAACATATATATATGTCCCCTCCCCTCCTCACTAAGGCATTCCACTGCTAAAATCTCTTCAAAGTTCCTTTGGATAAATATGTTGAAAATATTCCCTTTTAACCCTTTAATTTCTGTTTAATCATCTAACTGATCATGGACGTTCAATGGAAGAGACGATTGCTACGGACATGTGAAAGTCTGAAACATTGGCTGTGCAAACTTTGAACAAGCCGGTCTACAACCAAAGTTCACCTCCATAGAGCACAGCGTGAATGCAAATATGAAACTCTAACCTTATTTTCTTGTAATTTATATCACCAATAGCAAGGTCACAATTTTCTTCTGCTTCTAGAAAATCAAATGTCCTTTAAAGGAAAATAAATCACAAAATTAATTTCAGGAAATAATAAAAAAAGGCAAGTTTGACATTTTATATAGGGAAAAAAGGTGTGGATTCCATCATTTGAGATGTAACTGAGATCGGCCGTACTCTGATGGATGGAGACAGATCTTCTACGGTTATCATAATGATTCAGCGTTTCCAATTTCACGTAAAAACGGTCCGTATATCTTTTTCTCATAACTCAAACTCATTTCCTAATCATAGAAAAGACGAGAAAAAACGATAATGTTATGCTTTTTGCAGGCCAGAAGATGATGCCTTTAATCTACCATTCGAACGAGACAGCGGGATTAAGAATGATTGTAAAAAAAATATATATATATAAAGAAGTTTTTTTTGTTTCGCCCCTCCCCCTACACAGACCCTACTTCTTTTGCCAAGCATATTGAGCTGCCAACATAATGTACATACATTGGACAAAGAAAAGACCACAAAGACTTTTTTAACTCTATTGTTGTCCCTACTTCCGCCCTGCTTAAGCTTAAGTTAGTATGTGTATACGGAAAAGAGAACACTATTCATTTTTTCTGCTATTGGTGCACACATGACATACTTAAACCATCTTCCCTGTGAATTCTATTCTGCATCTTCCTTCAAGTCTTTAACTCTGTCGATTTGAGTTTCCTATCCTTTCTTGTGTGAAATGTAACAGAACCCATCAAAAAGGGATTTTAGAGAGGGGCGTGTGAGGGTGTAAGAGGGAGTAGTTGGATTTAGTTTAGGGCTTAACCCTGGAGATGAAATTGAGACGGTCCTGACCTAAATCATTCTGAGCCCCAACAGAAAGAGGGAGAGAGAGAGAGAGAGAGAGAGAGAGAGAGAGAGAGAGAAATTAAGGTGAGATGTACAGGTCAGTAACTCTTCTTCTCTAATAACTAACCAGACTGTTTGGAAGATTTATGATCAAGGAAATTTATTTACATGCCAGGGCCTCTGCTTTATAAATTTAGCAATACTAAAAAAATGTTTTTTAAAGTTCTCAAAATTTCCCTGGGGATCTTTCTAATTATGGCGAGCATTGAAACCAGTAGTAATTGATTGCTTGATGAAATGTGGACGGCTCCCTTATATGAGGCTTATTTCAGAAGAGAATGGCATTTAATGCATTGCCCTGCTATTTAGACTGGAACCCCGACCTGCATCATCATCACTGCCCTGCCAATCAAAATGCAGTGTCTGCAGTTAAAACCGTATGGAAGATACTGCTGATCGATTGTCAAGGGCGACATAGCCAGGGTTCGAACCCTGACCCTCTAGGTCAAAGAGCTAACTGTTTACCACTAGAACAAAACTTTACAGGTTAACTGTAACCTCTTAGCCATAGAGCTAATAGCCTGGATCTTAGGTCGGTGGTTTACGGGTCTTGCCTTGCCTGTTAAGCGAGTAGTCCGAGTTTGAATCCCGATTTTTGTTTGCTCGTTGCATTTTCTCATCTAATGCTTCCTCAGTATGAGACGGCCCGTGTGCCGTTCCTTCGCCCAAAGTGACAACCACACTTCACTTGAGATGAGCCTTTTTCTGCTCTTTTCTAGGAAAAGACTTGAAGGGGAGATAAGCCACGCCTGACAGACATTGATACTTGTGATTTATTACGAGAAGCTGTGATGTCAATGGACTAGCAACGGCCGAGACACACTCCTCCGAAATCGATCGTAAACCGCTGCTGTCCGCGTTCGTCCCGTGAGAACCCACTGGTGATATTTCTCTCTCTCTGATGAAAAACATTTCTCTTGTCAATTATTGCCCCGGACAGGTTGGTTTTTTTTTTCAATTTCTCTTTCTCGTTCAGCTTTCCTCTCAGAGAAGGCCTGTAAACGGACAAGGATAAAGAGTATGGCCTACTACTCGCCCGGTCTGCTCCAGCAACCAGAGAAGTATGGACCACTCTTGGACTGGCTCTTAACAGGGCACTGACCGCTCACACAGCCTGCACAGAGCTTTCGCCTCGCCCCCTCACATGGTCTCTCGAGTTTGTTTTTCTCTAAAGTTGTTGAGATGGGCATCAATGATTGATGAGACCGAAAACTTTTTTTACGTAGAGTAAAAAGGTGTAAGCACACTCATCGCCCTTAACTTTTTAAGCATACAATATGAGCAAAAAATTCTAAATTTTGTAGTTTCCTATAACATGATCAAAACTTATTGTGTGGCTGATGTGCCAAATTGCTCTCAAAGAAATGCATAACATCTGATGCGTTGGGTAAGAGTAATATTATCTTACTCGGTCGTATCAGTGGGCACTGGGCAGTGAAGGGTTAAGCTTTTACAATGGTTGCAAGCTGAAACGGTTTCATTCATGGTGCGCGCGCATGGAGTGTGTGTGCGTGTGTGTGGAAGGGGCGGGGGCAGGAACAAGAGAATTTTCTTCACATTTCAAGATTGCACTGACGAAAGCTGGGTACACAAAAACAAAACGGGTAGGTTGGAGAGACATGGACCTTCCAACAAACGGTATGAGGATATCTTGAAGAGAACCAAGCAAGCAACATTGTAAGCAGATATATCGGTAAAAGAAGAAGGAAATGGATCGGACACAAATTAATTAGGAAAGACAATAACGGCGTAGTGAAAAGAAAGCTTAATTCGAACTCGAGGGGAAAGAAGGAGAGAACCGGCCTCGCCATGTAGAACAGGAAGTGGACGTACAAAGGCTGGAAAGAAGCTAGCCCAGGACACAGAAAGGTAGAGGTGGTTGGTCACTAGCCTATATCTGACACAGGGTAAGGAAGGCAAAGAACTTGATAAATGGTTGAGTACAGTTATGCTGAGCGTGTAAGGGTCGTCACTCCTTCAGTTTATAAAATAAATGAAAGTCTCCATGCACTAACAGCAACATCAATACAATTAGTAAAAAAAACGATAAATTCAGAACACTGAGCTAACCCTCACATGGAATGACCAACGCTACGAGTATGTACTATATGTCACCAACTACAAGGATATACCGTAAAAACTCGGAATCTTGCTCGGAGTGCGTGCAACCCAGCTAGACCAGAAGTAATGTTAACATCTGGTATAAACAAGTAGAGGCATCGTCATATTCAATATCAAGTACAGTGAAAATGCTATTTCTGCTTATCTCAAATACTCTTAACTCTTACAAGAACGTTATGAAAGTAGACTTTAAGCTGCACCAGGCACTGAAGAAAACTCCTGCTGGAGACCATCACGATCTGGAAGGCAACGGGAGGCCGCCCTCACGACCTAACCTCAAGAAAACATAAGCTGGAAATAAATAATTGGCTGTAAGGATGTCCTTCCACTGTGACAGTCGAGAGACAAATATACAGATGGATAGATAGATAGATAGATAGATAGATAGATAGATAGATAGATAGATAGACAGACGTATAGATAGATAGAAAGATAAATAGACAGGTAGATAGAAAGATAGATAGATAGATAGATAGATAGATAGATAGATAGATAGATAGATCGATAGGTAGATAGCTCGACCGGTTGACAGGCTGGTACACAAACAGATAAACACACATGTTGGTAGGTAGGTATGAAGTTAAGTAGGTTAGTTGAGAGCGACAGAGATAGAAAGAGAGAGATAGAGAGAGTGGGAAAGAGAGAGACAGACAGACAGACAGAGATAGACACACACAGAGAGAGAGACAGAGAGAGAGAGAGGGAGAGAGAGAGAGAGAAAAGAGAGAGAGAGATAAAAGCGGGTTAAATAAAACTTGTCGATTCTTGAAAGTCCCATTATATTCCTCGCTCGTTCGCTAGAAGTTTCCTTCCGAATGAATGGCTAGATTAAAAAGCCTCAACCAGCATGTAGCACTGAATACTTCAGCGCGGCTTCCATGGAAACTCGATGGTCACAATATTTTACGTACTTTTTCTACACTGATATTCCCCAGAATCTGGAAATATAAAACTGTGGGCTAATAGATCTACAAAGTGTTATGTTTTTAGATTTCAGCTTAAAAGTTCTCAGACATTTTAGTGAATTATTAAAAAGCCAAACAGACAAACAAAACAGGAATGTAGAAAATTATAAAAAGACGTGTTGTTCGTTGTTTTAATTTTTAGCGATTAAGAGATAAGAATAAGATTATACACGACGGTTTGATAAAAGGCTTCCAAGGTATGTTTTTAACGTAAACGTATTTACTTTGTTTGGAAAACTAATTAATTCTAAAATAAGGCATAAGATGATAAACGTCTGAAAACCAGTTTGAAGAAGCCGGACGTGGCGATGTTCACTGCTAACAATTTTGGCATTTCAAACAAAGTACTTCCTTGCTGTTTGTTTTTTTGGTTTTTTTTTACATTAAACATTTCTTGACAAAAGCATTTCCTAAATGTGTTAAAATAAAACAATGTGCAAAATACAGAAAAACTCAAACCACATAATTAGGCCTGCGGGCAATGGCCACCGAGACATCACACTGTGTGTTCGTGATAGCTCAGTGCATTTCTAGCTGTGGCTTTAATTACTTCTCTTATCGTTTTCAGAATACAAAGCCAGAGAAAGAAAGAAAGAGACAGACAGACAGACAGACATACAGACAGAGAAACGGACTTTGGGATTGAACTCAGCAGATCACTTTTTGTCCTAGATCACCCTCACTTTATTTATAGCTAATTCGTTTTCAGAACAGAGTGATAGAGAGAGAGAAAGAGAGAGAGAGAGAGAGAGAGAGAGAGAGAGAGAGAGATAGAGAGAGAGAGAGAGGTTGTTTCTCAGTGCTTGGGAATGTGCATCAATATTTTAATCAATCTGTTTTAATTTTGTATAATTATGTGCAGTATACAATAGTGAAAAAATCTTTATATATTTAACTGAAAGTTCAAAGTAATATTTTCATAGAAAATACAACAGAGGTATCTAGTACTTCGCTTTTGCCATTTGGATACTGCACAAACCTAACATTTTCAAACGTTGAACTACAACATATTGCCAGTAACCCAGAAATTTTTTTAATTTATTTTAACCAATCCTGAAAAAAAAACTATCTACATCTCCTTTACGAGAAACGCTAATGTTCTAGAGCGGTTAGGGACCGATGTATCAGAAAGTCTTTATATTGCAAAATTTTTACCTGTAATAAATACGACAATGTTCCAACTGGTTGTCAGAGGGGTCTATCAGAAAGTTTTCATTGTCAGAGATACGACAATGTTCCAACTGGTTGTCGAAGAGGGGGGGGGGCTATCAGAAATTTTTCATTGTAAAAGATACGACAAAGTTCCAACTGGTTGTCAGAGGGGTCTTTCAGAAAGTTTTCATTGTAAAAGATACGACAATGTTTCGGCTGTTTTACGGAGGAGTCTATCAGAAAATTTTCATAGTAAGAGATACGACAATGTTTCGGCTGTTTGACGGAGGGGTCTATCAGGAAGTTTTCGTTGTAAGAGATGCGACAATGTTCCAACTGGTAGTCGGAGGGGTCTATCAGAAAGTTTTCGTTCTAAGAGATACGACAATGTTCCAACTGGTGGTCGGAGGGGTCTATCAGAAAGTTTTCGTTGTAAGAGATACGACAATGTTTCGGCTGTTTGAAGGAGGGGTCTATCAGAAAGTTTTCGTTGTAAGAGATGCGACAATGTTTCGGCTGTTTGACGGAGGGGTCTATCAGAAATTTTTCATTGTAAGAGATATGAGAATGTTTCGGCTGTTTGACGCAGGGATCTATCAAAAGGCATTCATTTTTTTTTCGATATACGCCAATTTTCTGGCGAGGTGACGAAGTTCCGTCTACAGTCTGAAACTTGCGCAGCGACAAGAATTGTTCCACTGTGATAGTGTCCGGCCACTCGCGGCCAGCGATAATGGGCGGATAAAACAAAAGCTCCGCGGTGAATGTTTTAGTAATCCATGGCTTGTCGGCCGGGATTTAATGCCAGGCTTCGCCTCAGCTCTAGCTATTCTCTTAGAATGGCCATCGGCAAATATCCCTAAAGCGAGCTTTCTAAATTATTGAGCAGTTTTCGTTGTCTGAGAGAGAAAGGTGTCAAGAAACGATACGCTGATAGAATACGATTCTTGTATTGGCTACAGCACAAAGAACGCTTTTGTGATGAGGCTGGACTGGATTATTCGGCGCCAGTCCACTGTACTGGTGATTTCTTCACAATACGTCAAAAAGTCGAGAGTATTGAATTTCGGATTGGTACGTTTCATCAATTGAAAAGAAAGGGGTCTGCAAAAATAACCTACATTTTGAATTAAAAAGAGGAGCCTTTGCTAGCAGTGTGAATTGATATTAATGACAGAAATTGGAAACATAAACACGTAATAAGACAGACTAGAAAGTTATGGTAGAAATGGATCATAAACAGAAAATAAGATTGATGAGAAAGTAAGATTGACAACCATTAAATGCCAGACAGAAAAAAAACCTTTGGCTTACAATGACTGTAGATCTATTCTAGACGAAGATATCAGGTTCAAACTGAAATATTTGATATAACAGCGTTTGTTCATCTTCATTGAACACGTCAAAACTTAGATTTCAAGGCAAATTAGCTAAATGTATGAAAATTTTAAAGTTAAAATCCAAGGTGGTTGAAATATCAGGCTAAAGTCCTAAAACATGATCAAACATTACCATCTTTTATAATGGAGCTTAGGTCTAAGCTGTGAGTATGTTTTGGATGTGAGACAACCCACAGCTTAAAAAAGAATTGTTTTCAAGACATCAGCCTCTGAATGTGTACAAGTGCATACTTTTTTTAAAAACTCAAATGAGGCCTGGGACAGCTCCTTTTCCATATTTAAAATCTGAATCAACGGCAGTGAGAGACTATGTTAGTATGCTAAAATGATGCGCATCATAATGCTGCTCCTCTGCGAGTTCAGAAAGTAATTTGGTCTGTCAGGTAAACCATGAAGAGCGCTTAAAGCATTTTGGTGGATAAGGTGCTATATCAGAAACGCTCTTTACTCTTGTTAGTCAAAGCAAGATGCTGTTTCCATAGCTGGTAAAATCAATGACGGAGGTCAAGTTGAAATTATTTTACAATGCGTATGCCCGGGACGAGGTATCTGTATCACAGCTAGATTAGTGTGTGGCAATCAATACAGTTTGTTATCAAAGGAAAAATAAACACACCTTGCAGAAGTATAGCTTTCCCTGTTCTCTTTAGTATTTCTGAATAATTTTTCAATGTTTACCAACAACAAAGAAAAACAAAAATTCGTCCTCACAAAGCTTAAAGTTTAGAAATTCATAGATGATCTGCTTAAAACATCAACGCTTTCTTCCATAATATTTGATAATTCACTCCAATTTTTTCGATCAGATACAAGACAGTTTTTAAGTTTTTCACTAAAATTCAAATCTTTATTCTGACAATTTCTATTTTTTTATTTGTAACTTCTTTGTCCCAGGATAGTGTACGTTTTTTGCAGCAAAGAATTTGAAGATATAGAAAAAGAAGACTTCTGTGTGTATTATTCAGATTAGGAAATTAGGAAAAGTCAGAAGGCAGCCTGACATTTCACAATCCAAAACTTCATGCCTCAAGATAAAAACTGTATCAAACAAAACTACAGGGCAGTCAAACAAGACCACAGATGTCGGTAAGTAAGATTAAAAATAACATTACCAGGGATCAAACAGGTCTATTGTGCCTACTAATGTAATATTGATCGCCTTTTCTTTTGACTGACAAAGGCGCAAGGCCCATCGATCTCGTGTTTTGTTTATATTGGAACTAAGAAGACATCTTGACACAAATTTATCGCAAGACTTGATAAGCGACAAAAAACTGCTTCGTTGCTTTCTGTCTTTCTCTTTGCCAATGCAACAAGGGGGGCGACTCTTCAAAATATTACATCTTAGAGTAGCCCACCCTGTATCAAAGTGCTGGTGAGGAACTTTGTTACTTAATAAATGAAAAAAGATACTCTTTCTAGCGAACGATCAAGATTTAATAAATAATAATTAATAAGAGAGAAGACTATCTAAATTCTGTCATACTGATTAAACATACTCATGCTTACACACATATGTATCCTAAACTAAGGTCCTAAACACTCTTTATCAAATACATTACATTATAGCAATGCAATAATTAAGGGGGAGGGGCTAGATAGCTCAGTTGGTAGAGGCCTCGCTTCGTGGGTTTGAGCCTCAGCCGAGCACAGTCCGGACCTTTACTGGTTGGGTCGGTGTCAGTATAATGTGACCGGCTGAGGCTAAGTCATGGTATCCCCGCTAGTCTCTGGGTGGCAGCCCGTACATTGTCATTGGGACCCAAGCCCTGAGAGCACCTTTGAAGTGGAATTGGGCTTGTAAAATATCCTTCAATCAATCAACCAAAAGCAATAATTAAGAGTGTAAATTTATACTATGGAGCACTACAGTTTATAAAATATGAAATGATATTCTTGAGTTCCTGAAACTTGTTCAAGATGACAATCATTACTGGTACCTCCTGAGAGTTTTTAATAAAAGGCCTGCTCTACCTTTTGTTAGATATACTTCTACCACTATTAATACTGCCGGCACCACCGCCACCACCACTACCACTATTACTACTATAACTACTGCTACTACTACTACTACTACTACTGCTACTACTACTACTACTGCTGCTGCTGTTGCTGCTTTTACTACTACTCCTGCTACTACTACTACTACTACTACTACTACTACTACTACTACTACTACTACTACTACTACTGTTGCTGCTTTTACTACTACTCCTGCTACTACTTCTACTACTACTACTACTACTACTACTACTACTACTACTACTACTACTACTACTACTACTATTGCTGCTGCTACTACTATTAAATGCTACTCATACTACTATTACTACTACTACTACTATTACTGCTACTACTATTACTACTACTATTGCTGCTACTACTACTATTAATGCTACTACTACAACTACTACTACTACTACTACTACTACTACTACTACTACTACTACTACTATTGCTGCTGTGCTACTTCTGTTGCTGGTTTTTTATGATAAATATGGCGTTATTCGGTTTATAAAACGTAATTTACATGTGAAAAACGGCGGCCTCGACAATCACGACGATGATGCTGACGATCATAGTGTGCATCCCTTTGATGAAATGAGAGATGAAAATCTTCCTCCCTCGTAGAAAAAAGGGATGTTATAATTACTTTTACTGAGACAAGAAAATAGTGGGACAGGAAGAGAAGCTTTCAAGTGTGAGTTTCGCCAATCAATATCTAGAACATTGGCAAGTTTCTTGGTAGAACGTACTTCCTACACTAGGGTATACGTACATAATTGCAAACAGATTCTAGTTGCAGTAAATGTAGATTATATTTCTGCAAATTACACCTTTGTTGGGACTGAGGCGTTAGCTGAAAAACGCCGCTGAGTGCAGCCTGGCCCGTTAGACTACTCAGTGCAGGCAAGCGTTTCGAACTCACCCCGAATCAATAGTCGGCATAGTTCAAGAGTTTAAGAGGGTTTTCCGCCTCGCGGTTTGAACCAATTTAGAAATGCCACCATCATCTCTACCCAGAAAATTAATGAGATAGCTACCATTTTAGCAACCTATTCCTAGTTGATACTGATGGAGAAGAAAAAGTTGGCTTCATATAAATACTCTGAGCATATTAAAATTGATGTTCTTGTGTGCTATCAATGCAATTTTCTGCAGTTTCATCCGTTCGCGATGCTCTGCATCTTTTACCCTAGCAGTAAACAACGTCAGAGGTTCATGGGTTCGTCTATATCTGTGATAACCGACTGGTGAAAATAATGTTTAAGCTACCTACCCCCATCTGGTTGTGAACGATAAAACATGATTGGTCTAGTATAAATATTCTGTTGTAGTAATAGGTTTTCCTGTAGCTTGCAAATGCCATTTCCTTCAGTTCCATCCATTAATGATGCCACGCATCTAATTATTGTTCTGACATTAGTCGACGTCAGCGGTTCCTGAAATCGCGTGTTTCTGTGATAACCGACTTGTCAAATAGAAAGCTAAGTATAGCATTTCTGGTTTGACAATTCTGTTCCTTCGCAGCACAATGAAACAGCAACGTCTTTAATTCCGAGTGAGGTTGTGTTGCTTGGGCTAAGTGATGCAGGTAGTCAGAGTAAGATGCCCGGCTTCCGGTAGCCGGGGTGTTAATTACACGGCCTGCGTCAAAAACCTGCGTCAATCTTGACCCCTGTGGCTAGTTTTGTTTTAATTAGAAGGTGTATTAGTTATTTATAAGAATGTATGAGTCGCAATTGGAAAGAAGGTGAGGGGGGGGGGTTGTTCAATGGCACTGTAGAGCTATACGGAACATTGGCTATCAGGTGAGCGTTTGTCTAGTCTAACCTTTACATTGACTATCAGGTAAGCGTTTGTC
>BMAT01009103.1:313691-328101 GCA_019649035.1 Elysia marginata
AACCTTTACATTGACTATCATGTGAGCGTTTGTCTAGTCTAACCTTTACATTGACTATCACGTGAGCGTTTGTCTAGTCTAACCTTTACATTGACTATCAGATGAGCGTTTGTCTAGTCTAACCTTTACATTGACTACAATAATACGCAGGCTTATCTTGTTTTATTGCAAAGATATAACCATCTTACAATGATGCAATACCTATGTTCAATGTCAAAACTGTTTGTACCAATTAACACTTCGGGTATAGAGACTATTGTTCTTTTCATTGATGAAACAAGTTAAATCTCATCTAAACTTAAAATTATAATTGATTAAAACATTTTAAGGGTTCCTATCTTTCCAACTGTTAATAAGGAGGAATTTAACGCATAACTGTCCGATGCAGATTAATCTGCAGGGGCTAGTCAACAAGGCAATGCGACCACCACCACCACTACCCCGACGGATCATTTCAGTACTACAGTCGATGAGATTGGTTCATTTTGTTTCATGGATATTGCGCATGTTTCGTTCCTGGCCAGCCTCTGATACTCTAAATCTCCTAGGAACAGAAAGAAGATAATATTCCGTGAACACAGGTCTAAACTCATTACGTTTATGGGACGTAAAACTGTTTCCGATTTTTATTTTGTGAGTATCACATGTTTTGTTTTAGATTAGCATCAAAAGCCCGGTGGAGACATGAAACAAAAAGCTTAGGAGGACATAAAGCCTTGTTTCTACAGAACGGGGCCTGTTTCAACCGCTGTCTGCAACGCTCCACGAGTGATGAAGGTTGTTTGAGCAATAGAAACTCGTTTTCTGGAACATAAAACAATGTCGACCTCGTGTTAATGTGTTCTGGTGACTAGTGGAGGACCTTGATCATGACACATTACCAGATTACACTTAGCGAAAACCTTCCATTTTCGACATCTAGATATTATGCTAGATGCAAAGCGGTTTTATATCCTATCAGTCAGACCAGGCCTCTCTCGTCAAAATACATTTAAAGTAATACACAAAAAAATGGATTTGGACCCCCTCGTCAAAGTACATGTAAAGTAATTCATAAAAACAGATTGGGACCCGCACATCAAAGCCCATGTAAAGTAATGTATAACTACAGATTAGAACTTTCTCCTCAACGTACATTTGAAGAACTATATAGAAACAGATTGGGACCCTCTCGTCAAAGCATATTTGAAGTATTACATAAAAACAGATTGGGACCCTCTCATCAAAGTACATGTACAGTCAACTGTAAACTTGCGTGTGTGTGTCAACATGTCAAGAAGACATTACTGCTCTTGTTTAAAACTTCATTTTTTCTGGCGAAATTGAAATATAATGAGATTTATACATTTTGAACTATGTTTGAACTATATTTTCTTATACCTTTACTTGTCTTCAAGATTTCAACTTTTCCAAAGTGGCATATTTGTCTTCATGCCTGTGGACTTTAAAAAGGCAAACAACAGTACGGCTACTATTCAACCGATCTGGAAAAAACTTATACTGAGTGACAGGTTGACAGAAGCATGAAACTACAGAGAAAGCTAACATAAACCTTTCAAATTAGAATAAAACCTGTCGATAGTCCGACTGTCCCTACCCAGAGAGAAGCTTTTAACAGCGTTGCATTACGCAAACTCAGCGGAAACAATGGCAGAAGTAAAATCGATTCTCAAGGGTCAAATCTCGCAGGAAAATCTCGCGGGCTTTTGTGCGCGAGAAACGGAGTGGCACCATGTCCGGTAACTCTTTGTCATCCCGGCGGCCATTGTGTTCGGGAAAGGTTAAAGTCGGCAGAGCCGACAAAGAGAACCACTTCACAATGGGATGAGTGCGACCTATTTCCATTCCGTTTAATTTTGTGCTGTTTTTCCATTCTTACAAAGACTTAAAAGGTTTCAACTTTTGACCGTTTAAATCTAACAAATACTTTAGTTTCCGTTCTATTTATCGTTTGACTTTTACAAAAAAACTTCTCAGACTCCCTTTTCATTATTATTGTTGAAATATATTATATTATTAAAAAATATTATAAAGCAATACACGTAAACATTTATATTGCCAAGTCAAAGAGGCAGAAAAACAGCGGAGAAAAAGAGGCAGGGAAAGGTTCTACTGATATAGAGGCTGGGAGAAAAGAGAGGCAGACAGAAAGATTTGCTGACAGTGACAGAGGAAGGAAGATACAGCAAACAGCTGTTGAAGGGGGTATTATACCTACGGTAGGGTTATTCTTATTCGTTCACTTGTCACCAAACGTAAAATCTATAGAAGCCCTCTATAGAAATGATTTTGAATTTTAACAGAGGGAGTTCACAAATAAAATTCAATTTTCGTAGGATATCACCAAAGCTCTGCCGCTCAACAATGCAAAAAGAACGAGATTAGAGGTAAGCCAAAAGTAAAGTCCATTCCTTATAAGACAATGCCCAAAAAAATATAGCAATCTAAGCCTAGTTTTCAGTGTCTTCTTCTGGTACATATTTTACTTCGATAAGTGATTTAACATCTTAACCTAAAAAAACTATAGAGCTAAATAAAAAAAATTACATTCAAATTCATTCAGTCGAGTAAATATTAAAAGAGTCTCGGCCTATTCTAGAAAAAGCGGCATTTCCCGTTTAATTTGCATACAGTACAATTGTCTTTTAAATAGTGTATTTTCTAAAGAAGGCGTCAGAACCTAAACTGGCATGTGCTAGTGCGAATGTTTAAATTCTCACCGAATGGGCAGAAAAAAGTTCCGCTAATCTCATTCTCGATAGATTCTTTACAGTGGCGAAGCGTGAACATTCAGTGCGGGCCTACAACTGCCAGGCGACCAGTCGCCATGGCTGAGGTATGGCAGATAAAATAAACACTGACGGAGGAGTGGGAATCTATTTGGCCGGACTGTACAAAGTACCTTAAGGGAAAAGAGAGGTCAAAAGCGATGCGAAGAGGAAAACAGATTATTTAATTAAACTTTGCCAGAAACATGGAAGGCTATCTTCACGTCTAAGACAGCAAACAGACCGCAAGTAGGAAGACGTGAGCAGATAAAAATGTCTCGTGATTAAAGACAATTAGTCAAATGTAAAAAAATTCCATTAAGAGAAACGCCTTCTGAAACTAAATTTATACCTACCTATTTTCCTAAATCTTTAAACCAAAAGAAATTGTATAAATCTTTTGACAATTTTAAGCAGTTTTACCGCTTGCGAAGCTTAAAAACGTGCTGTTAAATAATGTTCGCGGTAATTAATTACTAATTGCGAGATCCGACCTATTCGGACTGTTGGCGAGACAAATGTGGTCGGTAAGCCAAATAGTTTAATCAACCGCTAGTCCGTGTGAGTAGACAGTGTGGGTTTTGTCTATGATGCAGACCCACGTAGCGTTTTACGGCAGCACAATAAATTTGTCTCGCTACAGCGGCGTCGGGAGTTGAAACAAAGCATTTCTCGAAGTTTCACGACGTTAAAAACGCATGGAATTGTTACGATTTTACTGAAAGATATAACGATTTGAAATATAGAAAAAAGGGAAATAAAGACTTCTTCTCAGCTTCAAATTTCCGTCTTCTGAAACGAAAAATAGATCTATTTTTAAAGGTGGTTTCCTTCATGTTAACTTGCGATGTCCTACTAGTGGCGAGCCATCTTCTCAGAGGATGGTTTTGGCCACGGAGACGCTGATTCATATGAAGTCTCATTATTGAAACTGGACGAATCCTCAGTACTTCATCAGGGTGAGCGGTGGCGCAGTCGGTAGGGCGGTTGACCGCTATCTGAGAGGTCATGGGTTCGATCCCCAGTTCGGATAAAATTTAATTCGCTCCCCGTATGCCGACTCAGCACTTGATGGGTAGCTTGTAAAACCACGCGTTTAAAAAAAAGTTATTTCAATCATACTTAGGTAATACCAAGTGGAGGACCAATTAATATGGGCATGGAAATCTTTCGGCTCAACCATTACCTCCATGATAAAATTCAGCTTAACTGTACTGTTTATAGAACTAAAAGATGTTGATATATGAAACTGTTTGAGTCATAATTATAACACTCAAGAACATATGAATGTCAAAATGACACGCACCGTTCTAGAACACAGACCCGAATGCACATAAATAAAAGATATTAAAAACGGTCTTTGATGCGCAGCGAAACAATACAATAAAGACAATAAACTAGTAGACATTTCTGTGTCTCTAAGAAAAAAGGGTTATTTTTGTCTCGAGCAATTTTCAGGAACTGCAGTACAAAAAATGACTTAAAGAACCATGAGAGAGACAAGTTAAAAGCTTTGACAAGATTTAAGTACGTCTGGGTCAAACACAAAACAATAACAGTCGTTTAGGCCGATTGGTTTCAGTCTCCCGCCGCCAACATGGGTGATAATGTCAAGAAATGTGCTTACTTCCCTTTGTCCAAGGGCGATAAGCTTGTCTCGCTCAGACTTGTGTTTGCGTTTTATTTCTCCGTGAAGGAACGCGCACAATCGATAAAAGTCATCATGGAGTGAATCCAATTGTTCCGTCCACAGGAATGGTTGGTCTAACTAGATCTACTACCCAAGTACCATTGTTATAGGGTGGAAGGGGAATGGGCTGAGGCTGCCGATAGTCCTCTTCAAACTACAGGCTAATGCATTCTCATACCACTAAACTAGCAAAGTTAATTTGCACATCGTCGCCAGCAGAACTAGACGAACAGGTTATTTCCCAACTATAGCTTAGCAAAATTAACAAGGAAAATAGCAGTCGAGCGTGCAATCCGCTATTATTATGTAGACGTTGGTTTTCTCTATCTAGATTTCTACACATGATGAAGTCAACACGATCAAATGCAGAAACGAGGAAAACTTTGACATTTCTGAAAGTTTTGATGCATCTGAATCCCCCGATGCCCTTTCTCGATGCATTGGTTTCCTCCTCGCTAATCTGCCCAGCATTACGCTGGCTTGTGCCGCAGAAGATGGGCAATTTTCAAGCGATCGCGAAGGATGAATTTCCAATGAGACGCTGAGATAGACCAGTCCTGGTCATTCATAGTCCTCGTTTCAGAGTCATTCATGTGATTCTTTCTTTATTACTGCCATGCGCAAAGTCAAACGTCGTCTTTGTTATGAAAACATTTTTACTCGAGGGGAGGGGGGGGCAGAATGTGATTTCTACTCATGCATATTACAAACTCTTGATACTGTTCCATAAACATCAACTAAAATTGCGAGGAACAGACAACGTCGCAGACTAGATCTAGACCTTAATGAAAGATGCACAGACAGGCATTATAAAATACTTATATAGCGTATTAATTTATAAGGAAGTCGTCGAATATTTTCATCTGCAAAACATTTCTACGTCTATGACAAGGCATCGCTATTCTAGCCTATTCTTCAAACTTCATAGACTAGATCTATATCCGAGTATCACAAACTCTTAAAAACAAAATACATGTGCTTGTTTTTCTTTAACTCTTCCTTTGGGAGATATTGCTAATGCTTGTCTTTTCAAGCTAATTATTGTAAGGTTTAGACACCTCCATAATGTATGAAAAGGCTGAAATTATCATCTTATCTCATCTACAAAATACGTCCTCAAAGTCGTTTTTGCCAATTATGTCGTTACTCGAAGGATGATCCTACAAACTCAACAACGAACAAAATATAAGTAGGGAAAAATACAAATAAAGCAAATTCAAGTCATTCATTTAGAACCATTGACTCACAGTTTTTAAAGCACATATCTCGTAAGAGCCAGCCATTGATACTATCATAAATTTTATCTAACTTTGGAAAAAAGTTGCCTTCAGAGAAAACTTGACAACGCAGAGCCAAAGCCGAATTTAATGCTTAAAACAGAAGAAAATATGATACGGGCAGCCTGGGTCCAAATGCTTAAAACAGAAAAAAATATGACACGGGCAGCCTGGGTCCAAATGCTTAAAACAGAAGAAAATATGACACGGGCAGCTTGGGTCCAAATGCTTAAAATAGAAAAAAATATGACACGGACAGCCTGGGTCCAAATGCTTAAAACAGAAGAAAATATGACACGGACAGCCTGGGTCCAAATGCTTAAGGCAGAGGAAAACTTGACACGAAGAGCCTAAAATGGACGACAAATGACGCCCAAAAAGCTAGTCTAGGTCTAAACCTAATACAGACTACAGATCAAGATATCTTCTACATCAAACTATGAATTTAAATTATCAATTTTTTTCTCGAGGTAAGTCAGATATTTAGACCCTTAATATAGTTTTTTTTTTGTACGATAAATGTGTAACAGGACAAATCCGTATTTTGTAACCGCTAGCCAAGTGTTGAGAATTTATAGGCCTGGCTAAAACGCATCACCATGACAAAAGTTTTGTCCTGATGATCAGTTTCGAGGGGTGTTTCTTGTGATGATAACTTTCTTTATACAATGGACTGGAATTGTTTAAATTAGCTATTCAATTTGCTGTATCGATTTTTTTATGCAGAATGAATGCCTTGCATGTTGCAATTTAGATGATTTGTTCACACCCTGTTCTTTGCCTTTCTTCGCAGGGGTCCAAGTCTAATAATCTTGGCAGATGAAAACTTTCCTTCGTAAACAAACAGTTATGTTTTACAATTTGCTGTTTTTCCTGCACGACTGTCTACCATATCTTTCTTGTCCACGAATGTAACGTCAAGATAGGACAAAGCAGACAAAGCTCATTTTTAATAAAAAGAAAATCAAAATGCTATTAGCAACCTGTCGGGAATAGAAATTCTCGCCACACAGAGCTGGCAGATGACCTTCTTGCCTTAACTGAAACATGGATTACAAAAAAAAAAAAAAAGATTTTTAAAAGCCACCGGCCAAGCGGAATGTTTTATAAGAAGAGCTCCTTCAGCGCTTATACGCATAAAACAGAAAATGTCAGTGAGGAGACACCGGTAGGATCTCATGCTAGAGACAAGCACACGCGTTCAATGTAGGCTAATGATCTATTCATCTCAGGGGGGAGATACAGTGGAACAGACATGGATAGAGAGAAAGTAAAAGTAGTCCAAGAATAAAATATATAGAAGGGAGTATTCGATTCAAATATGGAGTACAATCAAGACAGTGAGGCAATGGAAAATTAGTGCGGTAGATTTAAATATTAGAGAGAGATAGGATAGAGAGAGAGAGAGAGAGATAGATAGATAGATAAGAGAGAGGGGGTCTCTGTGTGTATGTGGGTGTCGCATGGGATACCCCTTATAAATTACATATACATACAGACACACAAATACTAAAATATGCAAGGCGTTGTGATAATTCCAGACGATATAATGACAATGAATAAGAAAACCTTTCAGAGCTATCGCACACGTATCTCCTAATGGTGTAGGCAAGCGGTCGCTTAGCAATTCTATACCATAATGCTATCACAAAATGTATTAATGGCCGCGTTTATAATACAGAGAGGGTTGTTACCAATCGAACGTTAAAAGAAAAGATCGGGGAATCTGAGGACGATATTTTTTTCCTAAGCTATTAATATGACTAATGATGATGGCCAAGAGTATGGGCTCAATAAAAGCGGTGGGGTCTGAACCCATCAACAAAATCAACAATAATAGTATTTGCCACTTACACACAGTAAATAATTGAGGCTCACAGTATAAATATAATTTCCTAGTTGAGCGAAAATTCTCCTAGCAATGTTTCGTGGTTACTTTGGAAAGAATATATTTGTCTTTATAGGAGACCGCGTTCCAAAAATCCATTGAGTTTTTGAAGGGGCTTTTAAAAAACTATAGCATACGCTGAAATTGTTGTTGTTGTTGTTGTTCTTGATGTTGTTGTTGTTGTTGTTGTTGTTGTTGTTGCTGTTTAGAGCTTTAAACTTTGAAAGTATTGAAGTAGCTTTGCAAAAAGTTCCTAGACATATCCATTGTACGTTGAAAACTAACACAACGAACAAAGTGGAAACTTAACAACGGAGATAACGTTACGACATTCTGGATAGGAACCTCAATATAGACCAATGCCAAGCAGTGTACACTCTCAACTTACAGAGAAGCATCTTTTTGTAAAAGCGCTTAACTCTATAAAAGACCTTTCCCTGTCTATGGCCATACTCTCATACAATAACATGGTTTCGAACCGGTGTAAGAGGACGATGACCTGCCCAGATCAGGATTCAAACCCTTTTCCGCCAAGATACCGAGCATCTTAAACGAAACCATCACGCTCCATCTAGTGCGTTTTGATTCCAAATGCTTTTGAAATGGATCGCCTGAATCGTTAAATTCTAGTTAATCGAAAAGTGAAACGTAGGTCAAGGGCTTCACTTCCGGTTAGCGTGCCGCGCGTTGAATTATGGGAAGATGGCGTGAAAACGCTGGCCTAGATCAACACCAACTTCAACGTCATCGAACGATTTCTCAAGCGTTACTATCTGCATGGCATTTAGAGCGAGGTCGACACTGATATTGAAAGATAGATGTAAACACGGGGACAAACCACGCCTACATAAACGCAAGGGAATATTCTTGAACCGCTGGTAACGAAATAGAAGGTTGCTCGCACTGCCAACTGGCATTGGAATTTCTGTTGGTCACAACACGGTCAAGATACATATATAATAAGTCGGCTAAACTTTCCTGTTTCAGAACTTTTAAATCTGTGTAGATTAAGTACCCCTGCTGATTGACCGTTCTTTTTTCACTACTGACATCATATTTAGGGGTGCGCGCGTGAGATTGTGTGTGTGTGTGTGTGCACGTGTGTGTGTGCCCTATGTGTAATTTACGCGTGCAAGCATGTGAATGTGAACATTAATTTTCCTTCTACGGTACTTTTTATATCATTTCTAAAGATGTTCTGCGCATAGAGAATTTTTTTTTAATGGGTTCAGCTACAGACTTGCATGCTAGAACGCAATGCGCACTATAAATTCTATTTATTATTATTATTATTATTATTATTGTTGTTGTTGTTGTTGTTGTTGTTATGCTTCAAGCACTACCGTAGAGGCTATGTTATTACATTGTGGTCCAAACATATGCAGTATGAGTAAATGGAGACCATGAACCTAAGCAAGGTGGTCGAAAACGAGGAGGAAGTGATAAATTTTATTGAACTTAGTGATACATTTTATTGAACTAAGTGATAAATTTTATTGAACTAAGTACAAATTGGCACTGGCAGATGTGTCGCCCAACGTTTCGTTTTTGACAAGTCGGCCAGCATATCGGTTCAGGAATCGGGCGATTTTCCAGTACATGGGTTGTAAGTTCAGAAAGTCAAGTGAATGAGTTTGAGCACTGAAGTTCATTCACAATCGAACAAATAAACACTTCCGTCTCTGACTGCTCGATAATCTTCTCGTGTGAAAGGCGTACACGTGTAAGGTCTTTTTGTTTTCTTCTTCTCGGTCGCGTACAAGGTTAAAGTAGCTTCAGCTCAACAGATTTAATTAAAACATGTTATACAAATCTGTGATGATAATAAACAGCTTTTCATACAAGGAGATCATTAATTTGGAAAATCGTAAAGAAAATCAGGAAGTCATTGTTTCGTGCCGCGCATTCGTCACGTTTAACCCCCGCAGACACCACAAAACATGCCAGCTCACAATTAAAGAGTTTCCTGTTAATGAAACGCTTAGATACATGTTCATGCCCACTGGCTTAGCTTCCGAGAAGGAAATGAACTTTCATATACTTGAGTAGTAAGGAGAGGTAACTCTCTTTAACCTGACCGACTTGATCACGCTCATTCTCGCGAGACTCTGATAACCGACGGTTACACTGGCAGACGACAGCTTATGAGATCACGCAATGTTGTCGAGGCAGGGGAGATAACTCCAATTAAATCTAACACCCGCCCACCTTCAGGTTCCAAAATTAGGATGTTATTTGGCTGAATCTAGAGTCATGCTACAAGTGTTGATATCGAGTTGATGAAACTTATATCGATCAGACTCACTTGTGTTCTAGAGACCGATCTAGTGGTCAGAGTGCCTTGTATGGTGTGTGAATTTCCCTTTATTTTTTTTTCAAAAGCGGGATTTCATCATTACAAAAACTGTACACGTTTCTCAAACGATGCAAAATTAGAGACATGGAACCGGGTACAGACCTACTTACAATCGCAACACATGGGAAGAGGTGCTTATTTTTTTCAGAAGAGGGTGAGAAAGATTTTTAGTTGAAGGGTTGAGATTAAAGCAGACAACCACTCCATTCCACTTGTTCTTCGCGGTGCGTGGGCGGGTGTTAGGTTAGGTCTAACTGGAGTGTTTGGGTGACGCTCTCTAGATGGTTGAAGTATTAATATAAACTGCCTTAAACAGAGGAATAGGACATTTTTTAAAAAACCAGCTAGAGACAATGTCTATACAATCAATTGAAAAAAAAAGTAAATTGTTACGGAGGATAAAAAACATACGGAAAGGATAGTGATAATGGGTTAAAGATAAGAAAGGAAGGGGGCGAAGGGACGGGGGGAAAAGATCAAACGATAGGGCACTCTGGTGTTGGTAAGTTAAATTTTATTTTACATTTCTATAACGGGGTCTGTGTCTGCCGTTAAGTTGTGCCAGTAAACTCCTCTAGTCACGGAATCTTGCTTCCAGGTGTCTAGTGTCTTGGATGAAAAAAAAAGATTTTTAGAACGGAGAAAAACCTTAATTGAGATATTTGTTTATAAAAATTACCGTATTATCTCAGATAACTACAACTGTTTTCAGATCTTTTCTGAACGCAGTAAAACGAAGCCGCTAAAATGGACATGGAAAATAGAAAGTGGTACAGAGAGAATGAGAGACAGACAGACATAAAGAGAAAGAGAGAAGGACAGAGAGAGAAAGAGAGAGAGAGAGAGTAAGAGGCGGGGCTGTTCTGTACCGTAATGCCTGTCTAATTTTTTGCATCAGTCAACTAGTTAAAACATGAACAGAACAGAGTGGCTTGATAACTCTATCATAACTAACAAAGGAGCATCTATTTTATACTAGTTATCTGTCATGGGAAATCAAATGGCAGCAAAAATCTTCAATTTTATTTTGATTTGAGTAACTCTCCTGCGAGTGTCCATGATGGTACTTATAATTACGGCCCATTTTATGATGATAACAGAAACTGACTAATGTGTTCACTCCCCTCCTGCACTGTTAGAGTAACCACTTATTGACCAGTTGAGCTACTCCGAGTGGTAGAAAACAAAACAACGTACAAAAAGTTTCGATCTTAAAGACGTTGATGGTTGCGTCATTCGTGCTAGGTTTTTACGGTTTATGGGTCGGCCGGGTTCAAGTTGTAGTGAATTGACAAAAGAAAACAAAGCGCGCGTTTAGTACAGAGAACTAAAGACGTTTTATTTTTAAACATCAAAGTCAAAATATCAATAATTTTTTTTCGCTAAGATATACAGTCGATATCAACAGTTGCTTGACATTACCTGGAAAGTATGTCGAACGGCTGACCAAAAATAGTATGATAGAGTGAATTTGAGTTTGTTAAAAAAACGATCGACTGTTTATCTTTTACTTTTTTAAACATTTAGATCTAGAGAAAGTGGATGCCCTTGTAGACAGTAATAAGGTACTTCAAAGAAATTTGGACGCTTGAATGCTCAGACGAACTACTGTGTTTAAAATGATGCCGTCTATGAACTGAGAGTAACGGCTTTCGACTTATTATTGACAAGTTTCGAGGGCTGTCGTTTACTTTGAGCCACAACCCCCTTTTTTCCTTTGACCTTATACCCTCCCTTTTAAACTCCCGGCAGTTCCTAAGTTTTTTGAAGGCTTTGTTGAACCAAAGGCTCTTCTTTGCTGAGATCGATGGCTGAAGAAAGAGCCCAAACACCAAATTTTCTTACATATGTTAAGCACAATAATAAGAGCATGATTTGCAACGACAAAAAGGCCAGACCTTTAAGCTCTTAAAAGCATGTGTTTCATTTCGCAACGAAAATTGCCGGCAGAAAAAAGATACGCAGAGTACAGTTTACGTCAAACCATTTTGCACAGGATGAAACGAGAGAAAAATATAGATGCGAAATATAGAAATACATTACACCATCCAGATCAGCAATATTTTCTTTCAAAGCTTTTCAACAAAAAAAGAACAGAAGAAAACACTCAGTATTTTACTGTAGAAATCTAAAACTAGGCCAGTAATTTCTCTCCTGACATAATGTTCTCCAGTTGAAAACATTTTAATTGTGAACACGAATTAGAACATAACCATTACAGGAATTTCACAGAGAGGTAGAAACAAATAATAAACAAGTCGTATAAAAAATTACAACTTGAAGAAACAACAAATAAATTGGCTGACGCAAAGCCGTAACCTTTTGTTTGTCACGAAATTGAATTTTGTTTTTTTTAGAAAAAACCATTAAAATCTAGAGCTTCGTCAATTCACAATACTACTTTAATTAAGGTAGAGTCTCTATTAAACTACACTGAATCAGTTTAAAAATTTGGAAGCTTGCTGAAGAAAGCATGATGCCTGGAGCTCTGAAAACTTGAACATCCCACTCTATTGGAAAATCGTTAGACGTCAGTGACAATTATGCATTAAATGCCCTTAGAGTACCCAAAAAATAACATGGAAGAGATGGGATGGGCAGATAAATTAGAGAAAAATTAATTACCTAAAAACATACCGATGAAGTTGAGAAATCGTTTAAAGTTTTGGAAAAAAACAATAAAGCAATTAAGAAATCTGTTGCAACGGCTTTGCGATTACAAATTTACTCAAACTTGGATGCGCAATTTGACCGAATAGATTGGGCACCATGCATTAAGCAGCCCGTCGGAAAAACCAACAGCGAAACTTCCAGGAAAAAAAAAAGAAAAACAATCAGCTTTATGTTTGTGTTGTTGCTATAATTATTCGTTCGTTTCTCGTACAAGTTTAATATGGATGTTGTAACGGACATAATGCACGCGGATGCGAAGTTTTGGACTTGGCTAAAACAGATTACAAGGAAAAGTATCTATAATTGTTCTGTTTTGTCACGGGTTGTAAAATTATTGTTTCAATAATGCGTTAAATAAATAGTTGCATTGCAGAATGAAACACCTTCATTTAAATGAAGAATTTTACAACGTGGTTACTCAATCAATTAGTTCATGCATGCACAAGCGAGATAAAGCAGTTGACGTGCATTTATACCTCTCTCTCTCTCTCTGTCTCTCTCTCTCTGTCTCTGTTTCTCTCTATCTACCTCTCTCTCTCTTACTTTCCACTCCAACACTCCACTCCAGCTATATTTCAGGATCCTCAGTGGCTGACAATTAGTCCCTCTGCTGGCAGATGGAGTGGATGAGCTTCGCTACCGAACCACCCCCGGGTTTTAACCTAGATATCTCCCCAGAGAATAGCTAGTGCGTCAAAGAAAACTTTGTACTGATTTTATTTTACGAAATGGGGCCTCGTTGAACTTGAAAAGGCTAGTTTTAGAAACTAACTTCACAAAAATAGTTTTTGAGGAGGAAAACTGTTTACCTTTGCAATGTTTTTATGGCTTGCTAGAGAGAGCAGATAGTACACACTTTACATGTAGGCCTACTTTGCCTGATTGCAATTTTCTTATTATTTAGTTCTAACAGCTATACCGCACTCTGCCCTTCGCACTTTTTGTAGGTCTAGGTATCGAAACATCTAGTTATAATATTTCCATCTTTCGGCAATAAAAAGTAGTAAGGGATCATGAAAAAGAAGAGGTTGCCCATAATTCATTACTTTTTATTTGAAGACGATATGCTGAATAACATTTAGAATACGTCATCTTTTTTTTTCTAATGTTATGAAGTTGGAGATAAAGTAAAATATTTTCTTTCAAGGGCGATAACTCCAAATGTGTGTCAGCGACATGTGGATGATTCTTCCAGCTCCTCACACACTATGACATTTCAAGTTGGACATTTTCCAAGTTTCCAGCCTGTTATTATTGTTTTATTATTCAAATCGAGCAGGCTTCTAACTTAATGTCATGTTGTAGTAGGTTACTGCTGGTTGTGGTCTGTTGGAGTTGCTTGAGAGAAGAGTACAGAGTGTTGCCTGTATCACGGACGGTAGGGGGAAACTTGCTGTCTAAGATCCTGTAACTTACAGCATTGCAGTCTGTAATGTTACGAAAATTACCAGAATCCGCTGTAATGAATAAATTAATAAAAATATTATTGACGGCTAGGAAGGCCTCCGTTATAGGATATGTCCGTTTCGAGCTTGCTTGTAGACTCCCTAGTCTTTATTAATATTTTCATAAGCTGCTTTTAACAAGTTGAGCACTTTTTAAACCATTTGTTTAATGTACTCTATCAAGAAAAAAGTTTAAAAAATATTATTTATTTAGTTGTTTTTTTACAGCAGTAAGTATAAAAAATAAGCTTTGAATAGTGCGTTTTTAAGGATATTAGAAAATTTTAACAAGATTTGGTGGCGGGGCAAATTG
>BMAT01009103.1:378676-390611 GCA_019649035.1 Elysia marginata
TTTTTTTTCATTTTCGGATTCAATTTGACAGCAGTTTCTCAGATAGTCTGAATCTGACACACACAAAAATAACGTTAAAAACCTAGAATAATTTGAGTAAAAAAAAAGTTAGTAACGTTCTTGAGTCGTCTATAGCATACCCCTGGTAACAAGTTTTGTTTAAAAACCAAAAAACATCTACATAATATGAAGCCCTTCTTTGTTTCGTTACCACATTCTTCAAATCCGAACTTGTAGTAGTCTTTTATTATTATATTTCAACACAACTTGGTGTTAATGATTTTTTCATAGTTTTGGGCATTTTCAATTTCCAGAATTGTGTTACTACTACAATATGATTTTTTTCTCTGCCTTTTGAAAAAGCGGTTTCTTATTGTTCTCAACTCCATTGTTGAAGCTTTTAACGAGATTGGGTGTGAATTGTTCAGCAGTGTCTCGCTAAAGCTCTTTCTGGTTCAGCCATGTCGATTTTCCTGTGGTTTATCGGTCGAAGCAGTTGCGAGTTGTCAAGAAGCTCCAATCATATTTCTACTAGTGTGACCGAAATCACAAGTTAGTTGTAGTCGAGGAGGATAAAATGTCACCTTTTCTTTGGACTTGAACATTTAACTGCGACCATATTAAAGGATAAAGATACTCACATACCGCACAATAATAAATATTAACATAACTTTGACAGACGCTCGACAAAAATTTTACTATTTCATTACTTTTTTTCACAAAAAAAAGCTTTTCTTTGACTCCAATGAACAGGCCTATATTTTTAGAGCGACTGAACTATAACAGAGGAGGTTGGCTTTATTGCTGTTGGTGTTGCTCTATTATTATTATTATCATTATTCTTGAAATGACTGCCTCAGAGATTTTGAGTAAACTTGTTTTTAAAAACCCATGTGAACAAGCTATCGTTGCAAGTTGCAGCTATTTCGGGCCCTAAAACAGGATTTAGAGTCAATATCTAATCATATTAAAGATGTCCGGGAAGTTCCGTTGTAACTGGAAGCGGCATCACCTCGAGCTGGGGTAGGTGGTTTTTAATTTCCTGAGGCATTGTAAATCTTTTCAAGCCTAGTGGGCTGCGTGCGAGTACGTTGTACAGGGATGGAAGCGATCGGCATTATTTTTTATTCGCTTCTTCACCGTCTGGTTCGGGCTTTCTCGTTGAGGCATACTGAATATATTCAGCGACCAAGCTCGAGAAAAAAGAAGTGAAAAGTAAGAGGTGATAAGAATATAAAAGCTTTGGGGTGGCGGGGTGGTCAATTAAGCGTCTCTGTCTCTCTTTCTCTGCTTCCCTGTTGGTGAGATTAGCACATCTATTTCTCTCCTCACAAGGCCTGACAGCTGCTGCCTGATTGGGGTTTTCAAAGCGGCACACATTCAAGCGTTGTGAGGCGATGTGCGCATGCGTGGGACGTCCCGACAGGCTTAGCTAGTTGAAACTCGAAACTCGGAAGATGAGCCTTGTCACCCTGATCTCTTCACCACAATAAGCAAAGATATCTGACAGAATGACACAGACAGTGATGAAGAGAGGGAGAAAGATGGGCCACAAAATGATGGAGAGGGGGAAAGATAGGCCACGAAATGATGGAGAGGGAGAAAGATGGGCCACGAAATGATGGAGAGGGAGAAAGATGGGCCATGAAATGATGGAGAGGGAGAAAGATGGGCCACGAAATGATAAAGAGGGAGAAAGAAGAGGGAGAAATCTGGGACAAGAAGAGTTGGAAATGGCTAGACAGATAAGAAAGGAAGTGATGGAGAGAAGGAGAGACAAGGGTCACAAAGTGATCACTTGCTGTATGGAGTAATAAAAGATAAGATAGGAACAACATAATTGATTACCAATAAGACGGATAAATGAAATAGAATACCGCAGATAAACAAGAGGCAACGGAATTTTAAAAAAGACAAGAGAAGAGAAGGCAGAGGTAAAAGGAGCAAAAAAAAGACTTCCAAAGAAAAGGGCACATAATTGAATTATGCATTGCAAGATAACGCTAAACAGAGAGAAAGAAAAAGAGTGAGAGATAGAGAGAGAGAGACAGAAAGAGAGAGGGGGGATGAGATAACCAAACAAATGGAGTGGGAGGCTGAGAGAGTGGAAGGTAAAGAGCCTGCAGCAATCACTTTCCAGGGGTATTGACAAAAGCAATCAAAAAACACAGAGTCGTGCGGGTTAAGCCCTTAGATTGGAGAATTCAATGCTGTGTTGTTGCTTTCAATTTATCTTTTATTACTTGATACCTTTACTGTGACAAAACTTTTGAGAGAGGCGTGCGGGCAGGTGGTTTAAAAGCCAAAAATATTTCATTATGAAATGAAAAAATGAAAGCAGAATAGTGGAACTTCTTGGCGACGTCTCGTGTGTGAGGAACGCTACGTCATCAGGGAGGAAGGTGACGTCTCGTGTGTGAGGAACGCTACGTCATCAGGGAGGAAGGTGACGTCTCGTGCGTGAGAAAAGTTAGTTAACTAAGGAGGAGGGTGAAGTCTCTTGTGTATGGAACGTTACGTCACCGAGGAAGAGGAGGACGTCTCGTGTGTGGGGAGCGTTAATTAACTAAGAGGAGAATGACGTACCCTGTGTGAGGAGCGTTTAGCCATGGAGGAAGCTGACGCTTGGTGTGTGAGGAACGCTACGTCAACAAGGAGAAGGGTGACGTCCCGTGTGTGGAGAACGCTAAGGTATCGGGGAGGAAGGTGACGTCTTGTGTGTGTGACGAACGTTACGTCAACAAGGAAAAGAGTGACGTCACGTGTGTGGGAACTCTTTGTTGCCAAGGAGGACGGTGAGAGTCTAGTGTGTGAGGAAGGTTACGTCACAGAGGAAGAGGGTGACGTCTTGTTAACGTATGCGTCATAAATGTGAGCACAGTTCATGCGTGATAAATTTGAGTACAGTGTATGCGTGATAAATGTGAGTACAGCTTATGCGTGATAAATGTGAGTACAGCTTATGCGTTATAAATTTAAGTACAGTTTATGCGTGATAAATGTGAGTACAGCTTATGCGTGATAGATGTGAGTACAGCTTATATGTGATAAATTTGAGTACAGCTTATACATGATAAAATTTGAGTGCAGCTTATGCATGATAAATGTGAGTACAGCTAATGCGTGATAAATTTGAGTACAGCTTATGCGTGATAAATGTGAGTACAGCTTATGCGTAATAAAATTTGAGTGCAGCTTATGCGTGATAAATGTGAGCGCAACTTATGCGTTGACAAATGTGAGTACAGCTTATGCGGTATGATTGTAAGTATAGATTATGCGTGATAAATAAATGAATATGTTTAGAGTCCTCCACCGCCAAAGACTGTCTCATGACTTTACATATTTACCCCAGCAGGCCTATACAAACCAGAGCAAATTCAACTCATATTTCAGAGCATCACAGTACGGCAGCCTGTTAGGCGCTCAAATACTAACATTCCTCAGACTTCAGGCACTGCCTTTAGCCATGTACCCATTTTACAGGTGGGTGGACTGGGGAAAGTTAGGGTAAATTGCTTTCTCGAGGCAACTGCAACATGACATGGTCGGGAATCGAACCCGCGACCTCCAGATCTCGAGTCCAAAGCGCTAACCACTCTGCCACGCTGCACCTAAATGTGAGTTATGTGGGTGGAAGAACACGCTGTTCAACTGGACTGAACATACACACAAGTACACGACTTTTGGTTTAAACAAAGGCGGGCACAAGATAAATCTGGTGGTAAGATCTCTTCAGCTTCAAGGTTTTTTGACTACACTCAGCTTGGCAGAAGTGTGACTGTCAATATTGCGATCTCATTACGATTTCTATCAGTACTTTTCGGCTTTTTAGTTGCAGTTGCGCCCCCTGTCTGCGACCATGAAAATTGAGCAGTCTCATGAAGTCTCACGTTCTCGTTGAGGACAAGACAAAAGGGACTTAACAAAGACTTACCCTCCCTTCCCTCCAACCCCTATCCTTGAAATCTCCCAGACAAATACCAAGGAATTGCGCAGGGTTACCGGTACAGACAACAAAAGCTCCGGCTGATTAAACTTTACACTTACTTTGACTTCTGAACTTCAAGGTTGAACGTCTCGACGGTTGGTGCAAGGCGCATGCGCGGTCACGGATCTCTCTCACTTTGAGTAAACTTTTCGCAAAGGTCAAACGATTTTATTTTGCTTTTGATTTGTTTTGGTTTTTTCTGTTAATACAAGCGCCAATCGATTTCAAGGTTGTTGGGTACTGTGAACTGTGAAACATTTTTGTGTACTATAGCTGGCACCACACAAGTCGGAAAAAAGGTAGAACTAACTATCGGACAACGTAGCTACGAATAGTAAAGATAAAAAAATAAATGGAAATGGGAAAAAGCGAGTCTTTTCATTTAGCAGTTTTTTGGAGGATGTTACAATCAGAACAGCACCAAAAGTATTTAAACTAAAACAATGCAACAACAGGTGTTGTTACATAAACAGAAGACAAACCATCAACATTCTCGACGACGCTGAAGGTTGTGAAATCTGATCGTCTGCTACAGCCCGCGTGGCTCAGTCGTTTTCGTATCGCATTCACAAACCCGGCGATGGGAGTTCAATTCTCAACCAAATTTCAAGATTGTCTTAAAGGCACTTAACGAAACTCCTCCTCACTCTATCCACCTGTAAAACCCTGTTGGACCTTTGAAATGCGTAAAAATCTTAGTATTTGAGAGACCACCAAGCAGCCGTGCAGTAATGCTCTTGAACATGAGTTGATTGACTCTGCTGTAAAACGATTTTATAGGGAAAATAAAATAATGGAATCACAAAATGAGTTTCCCCTACTTTCAGCAGCAAAACTTCATCAGGCTATTGTGCGGGACTATAGCGGCATGGCGCCATAGTTGTTTACCTTATCATTTCCCTCCACCAAAAAAATTTAATCTGAAGAGCGCGTAACAGCATCTTAATCAAAGACCATGGCTTAAGCAGAGGTTAGACCATCGTAGTGAACAAGCTAAAACATGGAAAACATAAACAGCCTGGCACATTTCAAACAGTATTTATTTATCTCTTAAAAGATAAGACAATGTTACACCTATAGCAGATATGGAATGATAAGGTTCTAATTCCAACACTTGCGGAAATTAACTCACGATCACTCCCATAAAAACACAGTTTGTTTTTTTTCTTTGTGTGGAAAAGAATTTCAATGGTCTAGCAGTCTGAATAACGTGTTATTAAAATGCAAAAGTAGTTTCTATATAACTCATGCTTACGACGCTGCCATTCCAGACCAGCGTTATATTGTATTTCATCATGATAGTGGGCCTAATTTAACTCCAATTCAAAAAGAGCCTGGAACCGTGGTAAATGTGTTCAGGGTCGGTAGTTGGGCTTATGCCACGCGGCATGAGAAAGAGTCGTGGTTTATTCACATTCGATGGTTTCGCCTGTAGTCAAACGGCATGAGAGGTCGTGGCATATTCACATTCGATGGTTTGGCCTGTCATTAAGCGGCATGAGAAATAAAGGTAGTTTATTAACATTGATGGTTTGGCCTGTAGTCAAACGGCATGAGAGATCATGGTATATTCACATTCGATCGTTTGGCCTGTGATCAAGCGGCATGAGAGGGAATCGTGGTATATTCACATTCCATGGTTTGGCCTGTAATCTAGCGCCATGAGAGGAATTCGAGGTATATTAACATTCGATGGTTTGGCCTGTCATCAAGCGGCATGGGAGGGAATCGAGGTTTATTCACATTCGATGGTTTGGCCTGCAATCAAGCGGCATGAGGAGTCGTGGTATATTTACATTCGATGGTTTGACCTCTAATCTAGCGCCATGAGAGGGAATCGTGGTATATTCACATTCGATGGTTTGGCCTGTAATCTAGTGCCATGAGAGGGAATCGAGGTATATTAACATTCGATGGTTTGGCCTGTCATCAAGCGGCATGAGAGGGAATCGAGGTTTATTCACATTCGATGGTTTGGCCTGTCATTAAGTGGCATGAGAAAGAGGCGTGGTATATTCACATTCGATGGTTTGACCACTAATCTAGCGCCATGAGGCATCATAATGGCCGCAGTGCGTGAGTCGAGCCGCGATGCTTTGGGCCTAAACGTGGTTATTTTCACACCCTCCAATGGTATGCAGCATAGAAATGGGCACTGGGCATGGTAATTACTGCTTGCTTCAAATAATTGTAAAACTGTTGACCCTCGGCTAGCTATCAGGCCCAGGGACTGCTTTATGAACACCGCTCGGTCCACAATCGATGCCCATTACCCACCAGAGTTTGTGCGAGGCCATCTCTGTCTTGCTATCCTACATGTCTTGTTATGTCTGTGATATGTCTTGGTATGTCTTGTTAGATTGGGCGATATGGATTTTCTACTAAGCCGTCTACAGGCGTACCGTACATTACCAAAGGACAAGCGTGTTTTTTTTCTTCATCTTTATTCTATTGATTTCTTCTGTTAGGTTTATTTCTCAGGGCGTTTTTCTCCTCTTGCTGAAGCATTTTCAGTGATGAGGGCGGGCTGAAATCAATACTCAGAAAATGTCGTCTATTGACATTGTTTCTGCGCCGAGGTTTTCAATCAAGTGTTTAGTTCAAAGCACAGAATTCAAATTACTTTTAAAGGTCTTGAAATTTTAATACGGTCAGAAACTCCGTATAAGCAGACTCGAGCAACTTAAGAGATGTTCAAATCATTACGCCAAACTCTTAGAAAAGTTAGATGCGGTGGTTTCAGCGGGGCCTTATTTTCGAATATCTATACAGAGTGGACGGCAAATAACGCCTCTTCGGTACTCAATTATAGCACATGTTGAAGTTTTTATTCTTTTAAACAAAAAAGAAACGGTTTGATAGAGGCTTATTTTGAACACAATTTCTAACACACTCAGAAAGAAGTGTGTTATGGTTTGCACTTAAGAATACAAATCTGATTAGCTACAACAAAATATAACTTTTAATTGTGTAAAATTATTTGTTTTGAAGTTTATAAAAAAAACTTCTTGTTCCTATTAAATGACGAATAACCAGAGCTAAAACATTAGTAAACTACAAAAAGATTTCTATGGTAACCACTACTGGGCAGAAACAGAAATTCCAGACTTGTTTTGAGTTTTATGGTCACTGTATATCATGGCTCAAATATAAAATAATGTTTTGATGTGTTTTCTAGGCTGACTTTGAGCATTATATGGTGCTAGGCCCAATGATATTTAATCTATTTTAAAGCTCCTTTCGCTGTTGGTCCTATGTGTTTTAGTTTGTTCTGTTTGTTGTTATTTTAGTTTCGTTTCATTTTCTTTTCCGAAGTTTCATAGCTTCCGATGACAGCCGGTGTTGTATTTAAAGAATGATAAACCTTTTTTTTCTTTCACATATTCTTCCGGACAGACATTTTACATTTCCACCTAGCTATAGTTCTATTTTTCATTGTTTCAACGCGAGCTTAATTTGATCATTTTCTCTCGTTTCCCCTCTCTCTTCCATGTGTAATTTTAAAACTTCAATGGGTCCAGTTTTTTAATCTTCATTGATAACAGTTTTCTTCGATTTTTTTAAATCCAAAACTTTAAAACATGCCCATTGTGGCTTCACGCTCTCAGGGTTGAGGAAAGTGAACAGTTTGATGGAAAACTAGATCAGTTCTCTTTGAAAGCATTGAAAAAGGTTCTTGTGACGACTTTGTTTTATTATAAGTATTATTTAACAATTGGAAAAAACCCAACCTTATACCAACATGGGTACTTTTTCATAATTTACAATCGAAAAACCGGACTATCCGGTTTATTTTTTCAGTATAATTTACTTTAAAAAGTTGGTACCACCAGGTTAGGTCAAGGAAACTGGCAAAACAAAAGACTGAGAAGAAATTGTGTGTAGAGAGATTTGAACCCGCACCTCTCACTGGCACAGCCACCGTGTTGCCAAGATGGAGATCAGGCAGGAATAGTCGGCTAGGCTATCATAAGTCTTAGATTATCAATGTAGGCGTAGAGAGAAAAAAATTAACATCAATTTATTACCGTCCGCAAAGAGGTTTCAGGTGATTAAATATCAACTTCTTAAGTTTAACAGAGAAATGGGCACGGCTCAATTCGCTTGCAAGCAAAGGACGTACCGGTACCGGTATGCAAGGGAGGGTACGCGGTTCGACTTTGAAATGACACTCAAAGACGCCTGGGTTTTCAGAAGTTCTGCGGAAGCGGAAGCGAGGTGTCCCGGGGAGGATGGGCTGCTTTCAAAATTTGACACCGCTCATTAGTTGGGATCTCCGTGCAGACAAGTACAGACTTAACCCTCTCTCAACTTCTCATCCTTCTCATCCCACATTCTGTTCAGATTCCATCCCGTAATCACGTCATCAAAAAAAAATCGGTGTAATACGACATATCACATCGGGGTCGGGAGAGAACTGCAACTCTGGTCGTTCGTTGGATTTTTTTTTCATTGTTTTACAATGTATAAGCGACCTCATGCAGAAACATCGTGGCGGGTGGGGAGGGGGGTTCCTTGGCTTTGTTTTGTTTTCTTTCTCCTCTGTTATTGTACTCTTAAGTTAAAGTTTTTATATGATTTTAATACGGAACTTTAGATTGTATTGTTCATGTTTGTTAGAAATCCTCCTTTCGCCGCCAGCACAATGGACGAAAAGGACGTTATCTTGATGGATACGGTACGAGGTTTCTCCGCAAGGTAATGAGAAAAATGTCAGTATAATTTTGGTTCAAACTTTTTAGGTTGCTTGATGACTTCTCAATATAGTTGCCATGACAGTGTATTCGATTCTATCGACAACACAGCAACACAGTAAATGGGGACTCGTTGTTTACCCGTACTGGAAATGTTGTGCCTTATTTCGGGAACAAAGTCCGGTAAAACGAGCCGTAGGTCAGCTATGTTTTTCTATATTAATTCAGAAGTTGTTGGATATTGTGTATACTACGGATGCTGTCGGGTGTGTTTTAGTTGGGACAATTATTACTCACGCTATGAGGCAAAATCTCAGCTTTCACCTTCATGTGAAACGGAATAAAACATAACATGCAAAACATAAAACAGAAAAACACCTGAAGTACAAAATCCAGGCTAGAGTTAGCACCAATTTATTTTATCTAAACATTTAGACCTAAGTATAGCTTAATTTCTGATATAAATTATATTTTATGATACTAAATGTAGATTCTATATCTAGATATCATCAAGTGGTTTTTTTTTATTGCAGAATTTAACATGCGAAGTTGAGAAATGGGCGCAACAATCATTAATTTTGTTCTTTCGCCTTCTAATTTTTTTCATCGTAAGTAAAAGTTGACCTACATCTTTAGTCAATACTTGCGTTAAAGAAGGTTTCGCGCAATTTGCCTCCAGCTATGTTCATGTCAAAGCTGGCATGGATACTTGTTTTCCAGAGAAAGACTTGCTGAGCAGTTCAAGCTGACAGAATTGTTTAGAGAATTGTGTAGCTTATGAAAATTTCTTTACGATTGATGTGTATATCGAGACCATAAATAGCGTCTTTAGTTTGCGATGATGTAGCACATTATGAGTAATACTAGCAGTAGTAGTAGTAGTCGTAGTAGTAGGTAGTAGTAGTAGTAGGTAGTAGTAGTAGTAGTAGTAGTAGTAGTAGTAATAGTAGTAGCAGTGTAGTAGCAGCAGCAACAGCAGCAGCAGCAGTAGGAGTAGGTGTAGAAGTAGTAGTAGTAGTAGCAGTAGCAGCAACAGCAACAGCAGCAGCAGTAGTAGTAGTAGTTGTTGTTGTTGTTGTTGTTGTTGTTGTTGCTGTCACCAACATCAATGGTATAAGAGAGTTGTTCGTGAGAGAACATAGCGACTCGCTTTCACTTTCTTTGCAACACTCAGGTCTATAAGAAATGTCCCAAGTATATTGTGTAAATCTTCTTCTCTTGGAAGTCTTTATCACTGAATCATTTAAAACAATTCTGTCGGGTGCCAGTTCATTTTTTTAATCCTCCACAGAAATCAAAACAAAAAATCAAAGAAAGAAACCATTGAGATGATCAAAACAGAAGGCATAAAGGTCAGAGACAAAAAGACTTTCTACTTAAGACTCTCGCTGTGGAGATGACAGAGGGATTTCATTTCCGGAATACTGGTATCAACTATTCCACTCTCTCTCTCTCTCTGAAAGGGCCCTGGGCGAAACGTTCATCTTTTTATCCTCCCTCACTCCCTTCGTGACTTCCTCCCTCACACCCCCTCCTCCCAACCCCTAACTCTCCTCCCGCTATCAAAAGGTAACGATGCGGCTAACTGGTGTTGAGCTGATTATTTCTATCTTCTCGGTCCCCAAGCTGCTCCAGAGTATGCAAATACATACAGTTCGTAGAGTCTAAGTAGCTTTGAGAAAACTTATAGAGGAGGACGCGAGAGAAAGACAAAAGCCTATAAAGGAGGGGGGCGAGAGAAAGACAAAAACTTATAGAGGAGGAGGCGACAAAAAGACAAAAACTTATAAAAGGGGGACGAGAGAAAGGCAAAAACTTACAAGGGAGGAGGCGAGAGAAAGGCAAAAACTTACAAGGGAGGAGGCGAGAGAAAGACAAAAGAGACCTTAAGCACACACACCGTGTCTCACTACGCGTACGTGAAAATCGGGAAAGCAGATCGAGGAAACCCCAAAAATAATGAAACCAGTTTCTAAAAATAGACCCACAGACGTTCCCGTCATATTCACGCGTTGCTGCTTAAAGTCTGTAATAAGACACAAAAAGAACGCGATACAAACGCAGAGGAGAAAAGCAAAATTTTAATGAGCCTCAGACGACACAGATTTTTTGTCGGTACGTTGTATGTTCTCATAAGAAGATTTGCTTAGTCTATTTATGTGAGTTGGCTTTTTATTCCATTGTGGAGCTGTTTTCCGATGTTGTTTACTTGCTATCCTATATCTCGTAGGCGTTCTGAAACTAAAATAGACATCTGAGGTAAAAACTAACATCTTGAAAGCTTCGGTCCTTTTTACAATCATTATTTACTTCACATGGAGCAAACCAGAATCAGACTCGTAGGAAAAAATCGATGCAGGACACTATGAATTAAATAAATACCGGTAATCGATTTTAACTCTTTCCTCAGATGTCATTATTTTCTTGCCGATGGAAAAAAGAAATGCCACACCAGTTTGTGTGATGATTGAAGAGCTGTTAAAGATATTGGTCGAGCGAATCCAAGAATAAACCGAAAAACTATTTTGATCTGGACACTGGAATGGCCTAACAAAAGACGCACCGGTCCTAGATCTACTGTGCTTACTTAACAGATGGTTGGTTGGTTGTGTGAATTTTTAATTTCCCAGTCAAGTTCGAGGTTATATCAGAGACGGCCATGGGGACGATGGAAAGCGTGCTGTCACACTGTGATGTAAGGAGCGCTTGCATACACCACATCCAGTCACATAATTCTGACACCGGGCTGACCAGACTTAATACTAAATCCATAATGCCAGACACTAGGCGGATCCGCTGCTAATACCAAATTTTAAGTCGTTGGTTTGATTCGGCCGGAGATCGAACCACGCACCTCCCGATCTCTGTGCGAGTGTCTTACCGCTAGACCACAGAACCGGTACTACTTAACAGATGAGTTGCGAGAAAGTGATCCATTCCTGGTTTTTTCAGTACGCCGTCTAGCATCTCCCATGGAAGCCATACCTAGCTGGGGAAGGGGCGAACCAGACCGAGGTCTTCTGTCTACTTAACTAGATCTAGTCTATGAGCCGCCACAGGCCGTTAGCTGGGAAGCTGTTTGGTTTTGTCCGACAGCTGTCAATCAGTGGGCCCATGGTGGTTGTTTTCCTTTGCCGTCTTTGTTTCTTTAATCTGTTGTTGTTGTTGTTGTTGTTGTTGTTGTTTTTGTTGTTGTTGTTGTTGTTGTTGAGTAGGCTGACTACGGTAGCGTTCTCATAGAACTCGAGAC
>BMAT01009103.1:418225-429256 GCA_019649035.1 Elysia marginata
ACAGATCTCTTCTGGATCCAACGCTCACAAAGAGCCTACACTGGGATATAATCTAATGAGAGCTATATCCTTATTTGATCGTTGTTTCGCCACGATCTGTCGGAGTCCGAGTCTTCTCGCCAACTGACTCGACAACTGCAAAACTATATGTTAGAACGAGGATATCTTGTCCTCCAGACAAATAAAAACCTAATTGTTATCCTGAGTCTGAGTTAGTAACCCAAGTACGTTTTTAATCAGAATGGGCGTGCTTTGCCGACTGAGAAACTGCACCCTTGGTGCTCTGCATGGGTGGAATACGACATGTCTATGTGAATCGCGCATGAGGTGTTCCCCCAAAAAACCGTTCCCATAGTTATCTCACTCTTATGATACCTGTGACAGTGCATGATATTGACCAAGCAGGCGACTTTGTTAAAAATGCTTTATGCCCTAGTGTGGCGTTTCCATACAGTCAGACTAGGTCTTAATAATGGTTATGGAGAATTTGATCATAAGGCGTTCCTGAACATACCAGAAGTTTTTTTTTTCCCTGAGGGGTTTGATTCCACATGTCCAATGGCATTGATGGCTTGACCTAACAAGAACTGAGTAACTCATTGGTGATGCCTCTAAAATATAATGGTGTGCATATTGACGCAGAGAAAACTTAACAGACAATGCGATGCGCAAATAGTAAGTAAGTAAAGTAAAGAGCGTTTTGTATAGCGTCTAATGCCCAAAATGCTCTAAGCGATTTACGTCGGTTCCACAGCAGGTAATTACCAATCAAATCCCCTTCTGAACTCACAGAGGCGCAGTATTTTAAACTGCATCACTCTAACATACTGGCAAGATCTTTCACTGCCTATAGTTGGATACTCCTTTAGCGCGTTAGTGAGACGGAGAAATGTGTGTTATAGACTTTCTCAAGGGCTAAACATCGACCTGCCGATGCAGGGTTTGAACCAAGGGAACAAGTAGACAGATAAGGATAGAAGAATATAGAAATAGCAGACAGAATAGCTATTAACTTCAAAGTTTATTTATGTAAAGGGACTTATAGATTTAATGTCAATTTCGTTCAAGGCAGGCGCCGATTTAGAAATTGGGCCATTTTCCCAGCTAAAACCCCTTTCTTTCTTTTCTTTTCACCTTAAAAAGGCTTTTACAACTATTGCTATCGTTGGTACTGCTGTATAATACAATTCTGAGACATGATTCACTATGGCTCAAGCATTAACAATGGTGAGCTATAATGCCGCCATCTTGACACCTCGACTCAGCACGAAAGCGTGATATCCAGCTTTTATTTTGAGGTCCATGGTTAATTGTTTTTACTCGGCCGGAAGTATACGTTGCTAGGATAATATGGCGACACTGTCTTGACTCTGTCTTATCTCTCCCCGGTTTGCTGGAAAGGTATCGCCTGAAAAGAATTTTAAATCTGTCTTTAACCAAAAAAAATACCGCAAAAGGAATCGAAATGGCTACGCCAGTTAGTCAGGAGGGTGAGCCAGAGTCAGAGGTGATTACAGCCCGTCGAACGGAATCCCTCGATGCACCACACATCCTCAAGCTTGTCGATTCGTGGACTGAAAAGCTTTTTGGAAGAGTGAATGTTGTGAACATAATGTAAGTAGATTCTGTATTCTACCTCTTAAATGAAAAACAAATAGCTTGAAACACATCTACATATCTTAAATTACATCCCATCGTTTATATTTTTGGAAAAAAATAATAAATAGAGAAAATGCAGGCTTAGCTATCTAGACCTAGAAGTAGAAGATCTAGATAAATCTAGACTCTATATTTAAGTAAATTGGTCATTCGATTTGAGTTTCAAAATCGAAAATTCTTTTTCAATGCAGCCACTAGTTTTGCTTTTTAGCATTTTACTGCATGTAAAAGATATTGGCATCGAACAGTACATTTTAGGGCCTATGGTTAGATCTAAATTAATGCTACCTTTAGAATGGTCTAAACACTACCTTATATGAAAACCTTTTCCTAAAGCTGCCAATCACAATTTTAATGAATCGATACCAGACTGTTACTTTAGATAGACCTCTCACAATTCTCCAACACAATGAATAAAGTATATCAGCACAGTAGCACCATATTTTTATCTACCGGTACATCTATGGTTTCAAAATTATAGAAAATTTTTGTGCCGATCTATTAGAGTTTGGAATATGGCTAAAACTCCCCAACTTTGTGTTGATAGGTAGGGTAATGCATCATTATAGGGACGTACACCAAAATTTGTTCATTTTGAGGCTAAATCATGGAGGAGTTTTTTTGTGTGTGTGCTACTAGTAGATTAAAATTTAAATGCTGACAATCTATAATAAGATAATATTTCATAAATAACCCCAATATGGGCATCAAATGTACACAAAGTTTAATTTTGATCTTAGCCTATTATCATGACTGCAACAACTAAAAACTTAACCAGAAAAAAAGCCCTTAAAACTACAATGATGACCACAAATTTGTCATACCAGCAGGTTATAGCAGTTTAGGCAATGAAAACATTGTGTCATTTATTGACCAATTAGGCCCTTTTTAATAATGGAAATAGGTGTCATGGTTAAAACAGACTTAACATTTATATTGTTACTAAAGATGCAATCCACCAGAATATTGTGTCCATAAGTTTTCTTCAATAGTTTACACTTTCTTGTTAACTCTAAATCATACTGAATTTGAAGGAGGAAACATTCCAATTCTGTATGTATATTGGAAAAAACAATATAGCTATGTGCATAAAACAATTTTTAATGATGGTTCAAAGAAAACAAAGCATTTCTTGTTTTCATTTGTAATAGAGAAAAGGCTGCTCTTGCTGTTACACTGTGCAATAGCAATGATGAGATCATGGGCCATGCAGCTTTTCTGGACTACCCCAACATAGCGGATGTTGATCAGGCAAATTGGGAAGAATGGTTCAATGCTAACTATGCTTCTGGGCAGGTAAGTGAGAATTAATGTTTTTTATTTTCTTATTTATTTGTTTATAAATGTATTTATTATTTTAAATGTATATGTATCACATTTGACAATTTTATTGTTTGATATCTTAAACTCATATTTTAATTTTAGCAAAAAGAAGTATATATTCTTTAACCTTCTCCCATCTTTCCTCTCAGATGCTTTGGTTGGCCGTCTTGACCATCCATCCTGATGGTTTTATGGGAGGCTAGAGATTGTAACATTTATAAATATTCCACCCCTGTTTCCTTTGATAAATAAGCCACCTTTATTGTTTTTCATTTACTGTAGGATAATCACTATTTCTACTTTCTGATGCATTTTGACCAAGTTATCATTCTATTTCAGGTCTCTTCCTTGAACACTCTTTTCCTTCATTATTTTGTTGCCAAGAAAGAATATGCCATGGGCTGTGCACAAGAAATCATACGGACTGCATTTAATGCTGTGCCGGACCTGCACTTCCTGTTTCTCAGTGTGCCTGTTGGCAGTTTTCCAGGTATGGCAAATCTGTTCAGTTGTAAAATATTAAGTACAATAGGCACAGATAAAATCAACCTCTTTTTTTTATCTGATTTATCAACAGTTTTTAAATGTCACATTAAGAGTTGATCAAATAATTTTGCATATAATATTTACCTCTTGCTAAAAGTAATTTCTTCAATTTACAATTGTTAAATAGTTCTCTCACAGATTACATTGATATTTTTGAAAAACTTAATGACATCTTTACAGCTACATGTGCATCTGTTTTTTTTTATTACATACGGCTGTGGCATACAATAAAATCATCCTTTTTTATTTGAGGATTCACTGACCAATATTGTTTCAAAACTTTAACTTGATGTTCTGCTTGGAAATCCTGTAAAAAGTAACAGCTTACAAGTAACACTGTTATCTGTTGGTAATTTTCCTTCCCAGATCCATCTTTAGCTCAAGCTTTCAAACCCATGGAAAAGAACGAGAGTGGCCACAAAGGGAGTTCTGTGCTGTTTGTCTGCAAGAGACATGAACATGTTCCAGTTCTGCACATCCGACAAGCCTTGTTAGTACTTATGGTGTCTTTTTTTTCTTCTTCAATCATTAGTAGCACCAATGCCTCTCAAACGACCACTGTTCCCTCGACTCTGTTTCTCTTTTATTTACAAAACAGAATTAAACCTAGACTTAGATAAACCCAGATAATATTTTGTATCTTTAAGGGATAGGTAGGTTTTGTCAATGTGCATTTTTAATTTTGCATAAAAATTTTTAGTTTGATATATGACTTGCCTTGCAAAGCCCTTGGGGAAATCAATTCATTTTGTGATTGAAAACTTTGAGAAAAAAAAAGAAGGAAAAGGATAAAGATAAGGTTAGACTGTAGGTCCTTTTATATTTTTTTTATTGTAAAAAAAAATGGAAAATAAACTCTGAAACTTCATCTATCCCTCAAAAAATGTCTTTCAAACTAGCTTGCATGATTCGTTTTGGCAAAGAGTGGTCAAACATACCGATCAGTGGTCACTGGCACTTTTTCTTCAAATCGGGTACTTTTGTCCCTCCAATTTATAGAGGAAAAACCATTAGTTTTCCTATCTGCGCATTGGGGGTACTTTTGTCATCCCAAATGTAAAGAGGATAAACCATAAGTATTTCTATCCGTGCATCAGGGGTACTTATAGTATTTTCAATATATAATGTTGAGTGAGAAAAGTACTCCTGATGCACTGATATGACATTAAAATTGATAATTGGGTATGGATAGAGTTAAATATACTTTTTTATGTTATAAAAATAATACAAGGGCTGCCTTGTTCTCCTGGCCTTTTCTCCATCAGTGTTGAGGATCATGACGACCTGACCCCGATATTTAACCGCCAAAGTGACATGCTTCACAACACCTATGGTGACTACTTCCTGGCAGAGCTTATTGAGGCCCAAGATTCTGATATGCAGTGTCTTGTAGCTGCGGTAAGAAATTTGCAAATTTAAATTTGTCATGGTTTCAATCAGACTTATTGTCCTTACCTTGTTTGTCTTTTAGTTTAGCTTTATTTATTTCCTTTTTTTGTTTGTTCAAAAAACAATTATTTTTGGCTCAAATCCCAAAACTGTGAAAAACGAAACTCTTTGAAAATCTTGTAGCTCAAAAAGCTGTCTTTCTTTCTCAAAGAGGTTGATTTGCTTTTGTTATTTTCTTTGGGTTCTCTTTTTCAAGTTAATTTTATTTTTCTTTTTTTTTCTTGAAACTTTTGGTCTGATTTATTTTTATTGAATAAGGTTTAACGTACTGGTAATTGAAAGCTTTGGTTTTGATTGTTTGATATTTAAATTTTCTGTCTTTATCCATCCTGATTTGTGCATTGTAGGTGGAGAAAACTTCCTATGGCTTTATGAGTATCAGCACTGATGTAAACCTTGATGTTTTGAATGAGTGCTTTGAGTTGATCCCCTTCAATGGTCTAAGGAAGCCCCACCCTGACGATGACACAGTTCCTCCACCTCCCACACCACCTGCGGTATCACCAGCAGAAAATGGTGAGCATGACATGAAATGCCTCATAATAAGTGAGAATAATAATAATAATAATAAATAATAATAATTTATTTATTTGTAGAATTCCTAAAATCCACTAAAAAGTGCTCAGTGGCGCTAATATACAGAAATATAAAGGTTGCTTCATAACAATACAGATCATTGTAAAATAGTGTGACATCACATAAAATTGAAGAGTTGTACAATAGAAATGCACCAACGTTTTATTTCTACTCTAATACTATGCATTACAAAAAAAAAAAAAAGGCTGATAAAAATTATTAAAATGAGAATGGAAATCAAATGCATTAAAATCATGTAAAAGTATCTATAAACATCCGTAAATACGTTGGTGAAGGAAGTAAAAGTAGTCATGCACAATGTAGAATAGTATAAAACCGAGTACTGCAATACAAATTAAATGAAAAGTATAAATAGTTAATTGTCTAAAATCAGCCATATTCACACTTATTAGCAAAATAAAAATCAAGATAAATATGTTGAAATAGAGAAAATTAAATCCGTTTCTTTTGTAATCATTTATATTGATTAATATCGAAAAGATGTTTATAATAAGTTTTAAAGATGTAGATGTGGTGACGTATCACCAAAAACATATTAACAAGTCAAGTTTTTCATAAAATGATAAAAGACTATGCAGAGTAACACAACTTAAAATATTCTGTTTTTAGATTTTTTTTAAAAGACTGAAAAGTTAAACATTGTTTGGTGGTAAGAGACAAAGTGTTCCATACTTTCGTAGCATAAGCAGAGAAAGCCCTCTCATTTACCTTAGAAACTACTCTCTTTGTTGCCAGAAGAAAGTCACCAGAAGACCTTAGAGTTCTTACGGGCTGATAAAGATGTATAAGGTCTTCAAGATAGCATGGAGCAAGCCCGTTTAAACCTTTAAACTTTTAAACTTTTTGCTGATATATTGAAAAAACTTATGGCTAAGCTTCCAACATTCAAATTATAATTGAATTATAATAATTTTGTAGAAAGATTTTCCAAATACTTTTCATTTAAAATAGATAAAAAAAAGAGAAGTGAATCTATATTTAACAAGTATTTTCTCAAAGTTGAAGTTTTTTATATCGAACTAGTTTGCACTGGATACAAGAAAAATTATGACATGGAATAAAATATTCAGCAAGGGGAAAGTAAATTGTTCAGCAGCTATGGGCTCTGAGTCCAAGAGTTATTTTTTCACTAGGCTTTGTAAAGTGTAATTATGCAACTGTAAATTCCAACACCAGTAAAATCATTTTGTAAATTAGAAACTAAAGGACATTGCAATTGAGTTTGCTAGTGCCTTGACTTTAAACAGTATAGGCTACTCTAGTTTAATAGATATGGGGAAAATGTTATATTTTTGCTTATGCTTGTCCTTGCTCAAGGTTTTTTAAAAATAGAATTCAGCTAGAGTATTTTGACAACTCACCTCTGTGTCAAAACATTATGAGCATGCAGTTTAGGTGAACCTATTGATAGCAATTTTTAGTTGAGATAAATTAAGTCTGTGGTATTAAGGGAAAAGAGATTTCACTGGATTTAGACTAAGACTAGGCAGCACCTGGACATAATTTGTTGAATCATTTTCTCATATCCTTTACAGATGTATCATTTATACTTTAAAAAAAATTATGTTTGGATGATTTTAATCAAAAGAGAGATAAATACTAAAAACGATAGAGATATATGTACATATTTTTAAAAATCTTTTTTATCAATCAAATCTTTCAAAATGCTTACAGTGAGATTGTCATTGATTGTACTGCAATTTTCCCTGGTAAGGAAAAGCAATATATGTATGTATAAAAATGTATGTGTGGTCTTACAATTTGAAAACAGTAAGGCTTGAGTCTCATCCTTATGACTACAAATTTTCAGAGCCATGTGACCCAGAGGCGGGCTCGCCGCACTCCAAGGCCAACAGCGCTCACGGTGACGGGACCAGAGATTCTTCACAGATGGCCGAAGCTCTGCCAGAGGGCAGCACCAAGGAAAGCAAAGATAACTCAAGAGGTAATTTGCATGTGAAAATGTCTTCTAGTCTTATTTTTAAAATGTACTTGGAGTTGAAACGTTTCATTTAAAAGTTTTATTAACATTTCATTTTGAGTATTATTATTTTAGTAGTAGTAAAATTAAGCTGAAATTTGCAGAAAAATCAAACATTTCAATGCTCTTTAGCTACAGCTCTTTTGAGTTGAAATTTCAACTTAAACATTTTTTTGTCAAAACTTCTCAGGAGATATAAAAATCAAACATACATTTTAGAAATGTTTGAAAAAATTAATTGGTCAAATTTACTGAGAATCTGACTTTCACTGGCTACCCCACATGTTTGTGTAATAATGTAATTTCAAAACTCCTCAATGTTTTTTCTTTTTTCTTTTATATGATATCATGGAATATGTTCTATGCTACTTCAGCTGGCAGCCCTGCATCAAGTGTAAAGAGGGATCAACGCTTGAGCGACGGTTGTTCACCAACTCTTGTATCAGAACCTACTGATTACATAGAAAACGTAAAGGAAACTGCTGAGGCTATTGAGAAAGGTGTAAGTAAGACTGAGACACTTGTTTTGTTCTCTGGTGCCTGAGGTGTCTTGTTTTAAGAACTAATGCAGTTCTCATCATCCCTTTTCTCCTCCAAAATGAATTGTAGTTTATTTGAACTTTTAAGTGCCTTTGGTTTTACAGAAATGACATAAATATATTTTCAGACAGTTGTAGTTTTATATTGTATAAATTCATATTTTAAACACTTTCAAATGAACATTATTGGCGTTAGCTAAACGTGTATTTTACACTTTTTTTTTCTTTTTTTCTTGAATCACTCATTTACTGCAAGTATTGCTATTATACAAATCGCAGTGTCAAAAAAAAACTTCCAAAACTCCGACTTCGTATAGGCCTCATTCTTGGATTTAAAAACAATTTGTTTGTAATTATGCTTGGTCCAAATAATGAGTATGTTATTCTCCCTGGCGTATTTATTTATAATTTTGTTGGGGTTTTTTGTTGTTTTTTTCTGTTATTCTCTTTCTGACTATTTGTTATGCAAAGTCTAAAAAAAAAACAGCCCACTCAATATACACATATTACTAATTGATTTCCTTTTTTCAAAACCAGCAGCAACTGATAAGAGTTGAAATCATTTTTTTATTCTATCTACAGAGTCCCCTTGCTCACTCTATCACACCCAAGGATCTGATACCTCCAATGCAGAAAAGATTTGTGCCCACTTACCATGGAGCTCCTAATGCTTTCAGTATCCAGCTTTTCTGCATTGCTGAACAGTATGAGATGCGGTGAGCATTTCTGAATTTCTAGACCAGTCACCAATAGATTTTATCACTTCATGCACTTCACTGCATATGAGGTTACTTGCTCCTTGCTATAAAAAAATCATAAAAGCTTTTGGCTGTTTTGTCAAGGGGTTTTGTCAATATTGCTACCTCATGTAACATATTTCGACTGTTGATGAGATTTTTTTTTGCTTGCTTGTGAAAAGTTAAGCCTACACAAAATTTGCCAATTTTTATTAGTGTGAGGTGCAGTAAAAAGATTTAACAAGGTACCATAAAATGATGTGCTGTGAAAGTTTGATGCAGAGACTTAAATTTGGGGAACGAATATCTTAATGAATACAGTCAGAAATTCTTGTTTCATTGCAGTAAAAAATTTTTTTTAAAGTCAAACCATAAGTATAAGTTGTTGTATTTCAATTATTAATTTGCAATGTTCCGAAAAAATGTTTAAGTTTCAATGTAATGGAGTGAGAACAGCAAGAATCTGCCTGTATGCTGTTGAACTTCAACATTTCAGTTTAAAAATGTTCTTTTCTTTCTGTTTTGTCAGATCCTGTGATTTTCTACCTGAGGCGTTTTCAAAGTTTCCTGATCGGGACTTCTGTGTCATTACAGTTCCTCACATGGTTCCCGAATTCCCTCTGATTCAAAACTTTGTGGCAAGACAAGTTTATTCCTTTTTAGCTTTCTTAACATGTCAATCTGTCAAAAATATTTGGAAAAACTAGTATTCTGCAGAACAGAATGATGAGAGGTTGAGTTTTTCTTGAAATTAACTTATCTAGTTTTGATGTCCAGATTTCAGGAGTGAACTTTAATGGGGAATCTATCTCGCACATTTATTGCTGTATATATTTGAATGTAACAGACAGTTCATTTTTTATTTACCAGGCTAGATTTTTTTGTTTATGAAGTTGTAATAGTAGGATCTCCTGTAGCCCACTGATTAGTGTATTATTAGTATAATCTAAAGTACATGATGAATTATCCTTATGTGAGTCCTATGAAACTCAGCCAACTGTACAGCTGTGTCAGAGATCATGCAATGAGGGAACATGTCGTTTTCTTAAGATAATCTCATATGCTATCAAACACCATTTTGTCATAAAATTTTAAAATAATCATCCTTAGCTTTAGCTACATAATTTTTAGTTTCTATACATTATCAAGATACAATAGGTCTAGATTGGACATGTTTTTGTGTGATGTTGCTTTCTTTTTCAATAAGAAAGGATAATATTTCACCAACATTGAGGTATTTAAATGAAAGTTTAGCTCATATATTATTCATAATTGATGTTTTTCTTTTAAAAATATCTTTTATGTTAAAGGCAAAACATTTCATCTTTTAGATAAGCCAGTCAGCAGATTGCAAATTTAAAGAATATTTGTACGAAATTTCAGAGAGTGACTCCCAAGTGTCCAAGTATCCTTCCACATGAGCTCTACGTTTTTCACAGATCTGGACTTCTGAAGTAAGCATCATTAAGACATAACATTTGCTGCTTTATTGTAAATTTTTGTGTTAAAAATTTTTGTATGTTTGAGGTCTGCAGGCAAGGGCAGGCATTGGATGGTTGTGGTATCTAAGTAAAGGTATCATCATTTCAGTTGATGTAGTCCAATCAGCAGTTTTGGTGAAGACAATAATGGAATAGATGACCTTTCAGTTATATGTTTAAATTGTGGTCCAGCATTGGGAATCCACCTAAGGTACAAAGCCTTGTATTAATTATTAATTCAGTTTGATTTTATGCAGGAAAAAACATATAGTTCTTATTATTTATGTAGTGATCAGATTCCCTGAAAATTAAATCTACTCAAAGTAATAATGATTACTTTTTACTTTAAATGTTATTATGCAACTTTCAAGTGTGGCCTCCAAGTTACTAATGAAATGTCTACTATGACCGTCATTATACTTGATCAATACCAATAATATTTTGTACTAAACTTCATAAATCATCTTTTATACTCAGGAATTTCCGAGTGCGCCGAGCTTGTACCAGTGACCTTGCTGCTGTTGAGAAACTGGTCGCTACCGTTGATATGAAGGAAGGAATCCTGGAAGATCTGAAACAGTTTAACAAGGCTCGAAGAGACAAGGTGAGAAAATTTCTTTTAACAGGTTAGGGGCAGCAAGAAAAACCGTGAAAATGGTTGACTGAAAGAACACGGCGACGAAAAAGGCCAGAATACTGGATCTTTAGTTTTTTCTTTG
>BMAT01009103.1:448191-462521 GCA_019649035.1 Elysia marginata
ACTGATAAATTTATTCATTCGTTCCAAACGAACACACTGCGATATATTTTGATTGTTGAACTGTTTGAAAGCTTTCAAACGTTGCTGTTGTACTTTCAATGAGTCACAAGCATGTCGGTAAGCCATCAATCCGTTCCATGTTTATAACTACTGTGGAATCCTGATAAAGTCGACACCTAGGGCTCGCAAAATATCTGTTGACTTTAAGCAAGAGTTGACTTTAACCATTACAAAAGTATAAAGAAATACAAAATGGGACTGACATACAGTGTTGACTTTAAGCAAGAGTTTCCCTTAAAAGTGTTGACTTTAAGTTGATTCCACTGTACTAAAGTCTAGGCTAAGCAAAAAAATACGAGCTAGATCTACAGGTTCATTTTGCATTTACTTAAAGTTAAAATGATACTCAAGTTTCTTTCATATTTTTTAAACTGGAGCACGATTTATGATAGTACCATTCGCCTGAAATGCTTATTATGAGAGAAAACTAGGACCGTTGCCAGCGTTTCTAAAAATAGACGCAGGCGTTTTCTTAGCTCTCAAAACAGGCATTTAATAACGCCACATTGGCACACTAACCACTTGCAACGGCATATTGACATTATCATCATACGGGCGTAAAGCTAACAATACCAATGACAATAGGTAACACTAACTTGAAACCTTATTTTATTCAAGGTGTAAGCGGTTTTTTTTTTGTTTTGTTTTTTGTTTTTTGAGAGATAAGATTTGCTGTTGTTGTTATATAAAAGTAAAGGTAGTCCCATACTCGACACGAGCGTAGGGGAACAAGGAGCAGGGTCCTGGTCTTTCTAGGCACACGGCATAGTGAGGTAGTTTGCCATTGCTTTCCTCGCCGCCTTTACTTTCGCCGAGTCTTAAGAGACCTAGCTACCCATCAAGTGCTGGGTGGGCACAGGGGAGCAAATTAAATTTCGCCCGGTCTGGGTATCGAACCCGGGACCTCTCAGATAGCGGTCAACCGCCCTACCGATTGCGCCACTGCTCACCCCCTGTTGTTATATATGATCACAAAAATAAATCAACACCCGTGAAAAACCACCATTGGCGGTTTTAGACCGTTCCTTACGCTATTGCGTGAAAACAAAACTTACAAGTTATCGTGTTACAAGGTCTAGATCTATCTCATTCATTTTGTTACAATGACCCAGGGGTCTTGAATACAGGTTTACTCGTATTCTGCGCCAATTGCATGGTTTTTCATTGTTACAGGTACATCAAAAAATAAAAACAAAATTAGCACACATTGCCTTTTGGATCTATAACAAGGATATATTTTTATTCCCTTCATAAGTTGTTGCACATCCCTCTAAAATGAAAGAGAGAGAGAGGGGGGGGCACATAGACTTCTGCTCAGCCCATGGTAACGGATAGTGCTTCTTCGTAAGTTAGACCTTGTTTAGAGAAAGATCATTCAGCGGGAATTATGAACTCCGTAATGTGGTTGACAATTTTTGCCATATTATTGCTAGTGAGGTCGAAGAAGTCCCTTGGTCCAGCTGAAAACGTCTTGCGAGGCTCTTCGGCATTCCAATTTTCATATTGTCACAAATTCACATCGAATGGATTAGATTTATGTTGATTGTCTTCTTATGTGTTTGATTTGGATCGAAATAGTGGTGTTTGCCAGAAATGCCAGTAGCCCTTATGCTGTTGGCGGGGGGGGGGGTGTTTGGTTTTTTGTTTTGTTTTTTTTTGTGGTTGCTTTTGCCATGGGAATGGTACGTGAACTTTCAAAGTGCCCTCGGGCCTTCGGTTAGTCGTAAGCTTAGATTCACCTCTAGACTTTTGCTCTGATAAAAGACACACCCCTACAGAAGAGCTCGCTAAGGGGTCCACATTTTTAATTGTACACACGAAAGAGATTCGTCACGAAACAGCCTGATTATCTTGTACTTGTAGACGTATGTTGAGTTGGGAAATGTCTGAATGACAAATGAGGTTTATGTAGTTTGGGTGATTTTGAGGCACGACAAATAAAGTTTGCCCCAGAGTTTGTTTGCCTATCTGAAACTCGACACAAAATTGCTTGGCCCGCTGTGAGTTTTCAGTGACGAGGGTTTCTGTGGGGAGTGGAGGGCTCGGCCTATCTAGAAGTAAGTGTTTAAGTAGAACATTCAAGGAATTCTGATGGAAACAGAACTTTCGATTGATCGAGAGTCTCTTATAATTCATTGCGGTTCATGACTCTTGAGAAATGTCTGTAGGTGAACCGTCAATGTCGTTAGGAAAGTGGCTCTGTTCCCGTTTGGCGTTTTTGTCTACCTTCAATGTCAGCATGGGATCAACTGTAAAAACTTGGCTGGAGCTTTGCGAGTCGTAAGTTACATTCAGAGATTGAGAATGTGCGGCCGCCGCGTGTGTGATTCTCAAAGAAGATCGCCTTGTTGAGATGTGACTCACACTTGTATTTATTTCCTCCGCCGTGAGGCTGCAACCGAACATCACTTTGATGGCTTTCTTGATGTTGCTGTTGCTGGTGGCGTAGATGAACGGGTTGATGCTGGAGTTGGCGTGGCTCATCACTATGGCAACTAATAGAGACTCGTATGAATACTTGCACTCCTTCGGACAGAAAAAACTGAGACTGTTCAATATGTGTACTGGCAGCCAAAACAAACAAAACAGGGTGATCAGCAGGGCAAACATCTTCGCGACGCGCACGTCATTGCTCGAGATGCGGTTTAATGCTATTTGACTTGCTTCCTGCCAGTTTCTATCATGCATTGAAGGTGTAATATTTACGTGCAAAGCATGTGTCTGTCTCGAGTGACGCCTTATGATGATAAAAATGTAAATGTAAATGCCTAGCATCAGAGACAATGGTACAAGTATAAGGCCGAAAAACTGGAAGTACACCAAGTAATTTAAAGGTATGACTTCTAAAAAATTGCACGACGTGAGGTCATAATTTCCAGTGTTCCAGCCGTAGAGAGGTACTAGTCCTGACGCAGTGCCTAACAAACAGACTACGATGTTTATCATGACGGCTCGACGTACCGTTAGCAGGCGTTGGTACACGAACGGTTCTTTGATGGCAATGAAGCGCTCTACGGCTACCGCCAGAAGCATGATTACGGACACATTGGTGAAGAGCACAATAAGGGAGTTCACCAGAACACAGCCGTAGAAGTTCCGAGGTAGACCTGTGAAGGAAAGCGCCGCAAGAGGCGCCACAGCGAGACCCACTGCGATGTCGGCGACGGCTAGACCTCCGATGAATACGTTGGTGACTGTATGCAGGCGTCGGGTGCGCAAGATGGCCGCCAGCACTATGGCGTTGCCCACCGTGCTGGTCAAGCCGACTACAGCTTCTGCCGAGATGTAAAGGATACTGACAGTATCCAGGGTCATATCCACGCCTGATTACATTTAACAAGTCCTTTCTCTGTTTTCTATTGAGCTTTCCATTGCGGAAAAACTAATTTCCAATGTGTTCTTACATGATGCCTAACCTGGCTCCGACTTCAAATGAGCAGCAGAAGTCACGCTTTCGCACGCCTCAACTGAAAGGAAATGGAATTTGTGTTAGAAAAGCCGGGTAAAATATCAGACAATATGCACAGGATTATAAATTGAGTAATATAGAAACCATCATGTTCATTTGTTTATACTAGGTGTTGTAAAGAGAGTAAGTTAGGATTAATTCAAGTACATTTCGGTATTGAATTTGGACCTTTTATAACATTGAGGTTGGAGGTTGATGTGTGCATGGTTAAAATGATAAGGAGACACAGAAAGAGCACATAGACCCATGCCTTGCCCGTGATAAAGGATAGTGCTTTTGCGAAAGTTGGACATTGTCTAGAGAAAAATCCCTCAGCGGAAGTTATTAAGTCTGAAAAAAAGGTTGGATAACTCCGCCAGAATTATTCCTACTGAGGGCGAAGAAGTTCCTCAGTCCAGCTCAAAACATCACTTGTGAGACTGCATAACGTAGCAAAGCAATATTGCATGATGTAGAATTTTTGTTTCTTGACTTCTTTATTTGCCTGAACTGAGTCTAATTGACCATCATGTGTCTTAGATGGTTGCTGGTGTTGTTGTGTTGTAGAGGTGTGTTGTTTTGGGAAAAGTCTTGCTGAGAAGGATGGTTATGGAATTAGCTTAGGTGTATATGAGAAAGGGGAATTCGTCATACAGCAAGAAACAAACGGCAAACAAGAAAATATGCAGTGCAATAAATATGTATTTAAAAACGCAGAATTCGTATGATGATATTAAGACAGGACAGAGAAAGTTTGCTTTGAAGTTTGTTCGTCTGTCTGTATTTCCATACAAAATTGGTTGGTCTGACATAAGTTTAAATTGAGCTGGTTTTCTCGCAGGGGGGGGGGGGCTGAGATGATTTTGGTCCTCATTTGAGTAGGATTTTAGCGTTGTTTTTTGTGTGAGAAAGAAGCTTTTGACAATAATGGTTACAATTTGTTATCGCCTTGGAGTTGGAGGTCATATACGTAGAATATTGCAGGAGCTTATGTGAAAACAGGCCACTCTATTGTAACACAGTCCCTTGTGGTATTAAGCGGTTCATGTATAGGGTTGTCTGCAGATTAATGGCTGTCTGTATCATAAAACCTAGGATTGTAACTGGGCTGAAAAGTATCTGCAAACGGGAAGTTCCATTTTTTCAAATAACACTTATAGCAAGTTTAATGCAAACGTTAACGTGTGAAGTCTCTAGGGTTAGTAGAGGGAGCGTCGCTGACTTTGGCCTTCAGTGTCAGCCTGGGATCAACTGTTAAAACTTGATGGGAGATCTGCGAGTCCTGATGTGAGTCGTGACTCAATCTGTGAGTATGCACAACCCCAAGTGAAATCTTCATGGAAGATCGATGGATTGGTGTGTGATTACTGTCAGTACAGGACTCATTCACCGACAAGCTGCAACCGAACATCACTTTGATGGCTTTCTTGATGCTGCTGTTGCTGGTGGCGTAGATGAGCGGATTGATGCTGGAGTTGGCGTGGCTCATCACTATGGCAACCAACAGAGCCTCGTTAGTAAACTTGCACTCCTTCGGACAGAAATATAGCAGACAGTTGAATATGTTTATTGGCAGCCAAAACAGACAAAACAGAGTGATCAAGAGGACAAACATCTTAGCGACACGCACGTCATTATTTAAGATATGGTTTATTGTGGTTTCACTTGCTTGCCGCCAGTTTTCATCTTCCACTGAGCGGCGGATACTTTTGTAAAGAGCATGTGTCTGTCTCGAGTGACGCCTTATGATGATAAAAATGTAAATGTATATGCCTAGCATGAGGGACAATGATCCAAGTACAAGGCCAAAAAACTGGAAGTACACCAAGTAATTTAAAGGGATGACTTTAATAAATTGACACTTCTTGATATTATAGTTGCCAGTGTTCCAGCCATAGAGAGGAACTAGTCCTGACGCAGTGCCTAGCAGCCACACTGCCACGTTTATCATGATGGCTCGGCGTATCGTTAACAGACGCTGGTACTTGAACGGTTTTTTGATGGCAATGAAGCGCTCTACGGCTACCGCCAGAAGCATGAACACGGATACATTGGTGAAGAGCACAATTAGCGAGTTCACCAGAACACAGCCGTAGAAGTTATGAGGTCGACCTGTGAAGGAAAGCGCCGCAAGAGGCGCCACAGCGAGACCCACTGCGATGTCGGCGACGGCTAGACCTCCGATGAATACGTTGGTGACTGTATGCAGGCGTCGGGTGCGCAAGATGGCCGCCAGCACTATGGCGTTGCCCACCGTGCTGGTCAAGCCGACTACAGCTTCTGCCGAGATGTAAAGGATACTGACGGTATCCAGGGTCATATCCACGCCTGATTACTTCCCACACAATAGGTATTTTTAAGTTTTCTATTGAGCTTCCGACTGCAAAAAAATAACAACTGATGTCCAATGTGTTCTTTTCTGATGCGTAAACGAGTCTCGGACGTCAACTAATCAGCAGAAATCACGTCCTCTGCGCTTGTCTGAACTGAAAGGAAATGGATTTGAATTAGGGCAATAAGGTAACATGTCGGACAATTTGTTGAGGACTATAGGTCTAGGTATTCAGTTTAGAAATGTATAAACCCTCATGTTTGTACTATGTATTTTAGGAGAGTAAATTGTGGCTCTTGTCGAGGTAATATCGGTATAGAGTAAGGGCTGTTTGAGAACATTTGAGTCGAAGCTTGATGGATATAGAATTCATGCTTATTCCGAACGATGAAAGTAGAAGTTGAATTAACCTCATGCGTTACCAAGTTTTTGTAACCCCCCCCCCCTTTTTTTTCCCTAAAAATCGAAAAAGAGAGAGACACACAGAACGACAAAAAACGTAGGGAGAAAGACAGGCAGAGGGCACATAGAACCACATCACCCCTACACATTATGAAGAAGAGAATTCCTGCGGAAGTTAGACACTGCTTAGAGGAGGTTTGCTAGTCCAAAGTTATGAAGTCCGGAATAAGGGCCAACACCACTGGCGAAATTATTTATCGTGAGGGCGATAAGGTCACTTTGTACGGCTGAAAACATACGTTGCGATGCTTTGCTGCATTCCATACGTCGCAAAGTAATATCGAATGGATCCGATTTTTGTGGTTTGTGTCCTTGATTTGCGTGAGTGGAGTTAAAATCGTTTTTCTGGTAATTATCGCTGTTGTTTGCGGGTGTGCAGGTAAACAGTGTGTTTCTTTGGTAGTTGCGATTTCTAGACGAATGTAGGTATGGAAAGAGTGTGGCGGAAAGAAAAGAGTAAAGATTTGGCAAAGGTGTGCAGTATTCGTCAGATAATATCAATACGGAGCAGATGAAGTTTGTTAGGGAGTTTGTCCGTCTATCAATTTCTCGACACAAAATTACTTGGCCCTAAGTAAGTTTTCTTCACGCTGGCTTTTTTGGGGGCGTTAAAGAGTTGGGTTCCTCCGTTTAGCTTGTGTTTTGAAAGAAGCTTGTGACAATTAACAGCTTCTTATCACCTTGGAAGACAGATAAGTACCAGGTGTGACTGCAATGTCCTGTCTCTTTGACCACTGTTTAAAACTAGTTACATACATACAAACTTTGCAAGACATTGAAACTTAGGATGTTTGCTTTATGAAGCCAGCTTAACTTGTTTTAATTAACCACCGTCTCTGTCAACAGCCGTGCACTGAAGATGAACGAGTTCTCAAACGCACTGACGACAAATTCTGCTGGTTTTCGTCTGCATCACCCAGGCATACCAGCCTGAACGCCATTGTCATCAGTGTAGTCATTTCATTTCAATTGGTTTTTTTTTTAACTTGGGGCAAAGAGAATATCTGATGTGGCTAGGTCTGTACTGTTGGGAGGACGAGGTAGGATCTCCTGTTGCTGACGGGAACCAGGGCATGTTGCGTCTTGCCGCAGGTTTCGTGATTAGCTGTGAATGACGTTGGTGCATTATTAAGAATACGCGTTGCACTCATTCCAAAGAAATTCCAATGACTTTAACAACATTTTGCTGCTTAATACGACGGTTTTTGAAAAAAATGTGGCCCACTTTCACCTGGTGCCTGGGATCTGTCGTAGTCACAGGTCAACTACAGCCGGGTCGCCATCGCTTCACCTTTTTCGTGCGCCTATTACTGTACTCGCATTTGCACCTAAATCTCTCTATGCAATCTTTATGCATCATCATATTGTGAAATTCCTTCGACATTAAGCAACTCAGTATCCGTACACCGCCTCTACAGAAGCTTTTTATTCCGCGATATTTTATCGCCAACATTCGAACATTACTTTGTGAAATTTTTTGTGCAATAAAACAGTCTTGACGTCATGGCTGCATATGGTTTAAAGAGCAGTATGTTTACATCCTGTGGAAACTTTTTTTCTGTATTTTTATGGGGCTGTTTAAATTTTAAAAGAAATAATCAAAGAAGAGGCAAAACTTCTCAGTTGAGCCTCGTATAACATTCAAAGAACTGTTATTATGGTAGCAGGCCTGTCGGTTGTTAGAGTCTCTCGTGATTCAAATCGGTTCTCTTTGAAAGATTGTTTACAGATGAATCGCTGTAAAAGTCATTCAGGAAAGGATCAATTAGGACTTTAACTTTTGTTTGTTTCAACCTTCAATGCCAGCATGGGTCTAACTGTAAAAACTTGGTGGGGCATCTAGGAGTCCCGATGTGAGTCGTGACTCAATTTGTGAATATGCACAGCCCCAAGTGTACTCCTCATAGAAGATCGATGGATTGTTGTGTGATTACTGTCAGTTATAACACAATTACAGGACTGCCCCGCCGACAAGTTGCAACCGAACATCACTTTGATGGCTTTCTTGATGCTGCTGTTGCTGGTGGGGTAGATGAACGGGTTGATACTGGAGTTGGCATGGCTCATCACTATGGCAACCAACAGAGCCTCGTGGTTAAATTTGCACTCCTTCGAACAGAAATATAACAGACAGTTGAATATGTGTATTGGCAGCCAAAACAGACAAAACAGAGTGATCAAGAGGACAAACATCTTAGCGACACGCACGTCATTATTTAAGATATGGTTTATTGTGGTTTCACTTGCTTTCTGCCAGTTTACATCTTCCACTGAGTGGCGGATACTTTTGTGTGGAGCATGTGTCTGTCTCGAGTGACGCCTTATGATGATGAAAATGTAGCCATATATTCCCAGCATCAGAGAAAATGGTACCATGGTAACGCCGAAAAACTGAAAGTACACCAAGTAATCCAACGAGATGACATATAAGAATGTGCACCTCTTTATGTTATAGTTGCCAGTGTTCCAACCATAGAGAGGAACTAGTCCTAGCGCAGTGCCCAGCAGCCACACTGCCACGTTTATCATGATGGCTCGGCGTAATGTTAACATACGCTGGTACATGAACGGTTTTTTGATGGCGATGAAGCGCTCCACGGCTATCGCCAGAAGCATGAAGATAGAAACATTAGTGAAGACCAGAATGAGCGAGTTGACCAAAATACAGCCGTAGAAGTTCCGAGGTCGACCTGTGAAGGAAAGCGCAGCAAGAGGCGCCACAGCGAGACCCACTGCGATGTCTGCGACGGCTAGACCTCCGATAAATACGTTGGTGACTGTATGCAGGCGTCGGGTGCGCAAGATGGCCGCCAGCACTATGGCGTTTCCCACCGTGCTGGTCAAGCCGACTACAGCTTCTGCCGAGATGTAAAGGATACTGACGGTATCCAGGGTCATATCCACGCCTGATCACATACAACAAATTTTTTTCTTTGTTTTTTATCTATTGAGCTTCCGATTGCGAGAAAGTTCAGTGTCGAATGTTTCCTTATGTGATGCCTGAACTAGGCTCCAAAATCAAATAATCAGCAAAAACATCGTCTTCTGCGCATGCCTCAACTGAAAGGAAATGGATTTGAATTAGGAGAATCAGGTAACATGTTAGACAGTCTAGATTATACTTTTTATAGATCTAGTCATTTAATTTAGAATTATGTGAGCTTTCACTTTCGCGTGTTTGTACCAGGTGTTGTTAAGCGAGTATGTTGTGGCAACTGTCGAGGACATAGAGTGGGGACCCTTTAGCAAAATTAGAGTTGAAGCTTGGTGTGTCTAGCGATATAAATGCGTATTCCAGGTCGTTTTAGTCAAAACCCCAGGTAACCTCTCGCGTCGCCTGCTTACGGTTGATGAAGTATCGGCACCTCGGCAAGAATATGAGGCTTTACAAAGCGAGCCTTCTTTATATTGGGACATTTAGATACTCATTATGTTCGCGGTGGATGACTTTTAAAGTTTTTATTAGATCACACTGGCTTTGTGTCTTCCTTTTTTAGGGAAATAATACTGTTACCAGCATGAGCAAAAATGTTACTGTGCTTTCACTGAAATCGGATGTCTTTCCCTGCCCTTTTGTTTCCTGATTCAGAGACATTTTACAAACATTTTTATTGTAGCGGCACATTTAGAAAGTTTTTTTTACATCACACAAAAAATTTTTTACTTCAAAATGAAAACCATTTCTACAATCAAAACAAAAACTTTTATTGATCTACAAAAGAGTGGTCAGTTAAACATACATAGTGAAAATGACATACCATGATCTGAGAAAACATTGCTGAAGTTCACAATTTATGGCACAAATGTTTTCCCGTTACTGAAAAATGATTAGTATTAAACAGAGCTAGGTGTTGCCGATTTTCGAACCCCGGTGGAAAATCAGAACCTTCGTGGCTTTGAGAACTAGTTTTAAGTGGTGAAGAGTACATGTCTGTATTCAAAGCACTTGTTTTGTGGACATTAACTGGCAACCTGATGATGACAGCACTCCAGTGAAATCAGAAGCATAACGAAACACAGGACGATCACAGATCTCTTACATTGAGAAGATTACTGAAAACTGTACATTGGCCTGTCTCTGAGTGAAGGTATACACAGAAGACATCGTGGCCGGCTGGAGTGGCGTGCGACTGTGGCTATAGTTGGGGCAATGACCATAGACTGCGATACGCCAATTGAGGGTGTGCACATTGCAAAAATGTTTCCATTTCGCTATCAAAATGGCTGACGATCCCGGAAGCTTGAGCAGAACTCTTTTCTGCGAGGAAATTTTTAGATCTACGTAAGTTATGGTTACATTGATTTATTGAACAAAAGAGTTTTACTCTAACTTCCGGGAGCGTCCAGCATCTTGATAGCGAGAGGTTATATTTACGTAATGTGCACAGCCTCGATAGGTGATTAGCGACATTATTCTTCTTTATATCGTCTAGAATCGTTTTTAACTCTTTGCCTAACAAGTTTTTCATCAAGTGTGAAAAAGGATTTGTCCTTGGCGCTATAGAAGTTAAACAAAGCGTTGACAAAACAAATGACTTTATATTTGATAACATGTAAACAAATAATTTGTTACGCCCCTTGCCATTGGGAACAAGATTCTTGGCTCTCGTTACAAGTTAATATTAGGTTCGATTTGACAGCAACAATAGAGAACCAGTGATAAGAAGTTTGAAAGCTTTGGCAAGACTAGTTCAAGTCTTCTGTTCTCTAACATAAACAAAAAATAGTCACCTAAGATGATTCAACGTGTTCATGCTGATTTAGACTGAAACTAATTGCTTTTTTTCTCTTAAAGTTTAGACCGTTTATAATGAGAAAACGCTCTGGTTTTGTAAATCAGCAAAGAAGTCTGTTGAATCAACTTTACTTTCGGAACACGAAGGTTTTCTCTTCACGCTTTTATTTGAAACGAAAAGGCGTTCTAGATCTAAATCTTTTTCATCAACTTACCAAAAATTAGTAAGCATTACGCATGCCTCCTACAAGAAAGTCTAGAAGCACCATCTTTTAGTTTGAGATCTAGATCTATGTCGCGTTGAGTCCTCTGTTATGGTTATGTTTGTAATTTTTGGAACAGATGCCTAAACAACTAAAGGTGCGTACTTCATTTTGTGCACAAAGTTTGAAGACGTTTTCTAGACTGACCCGGGCTATTTTCGTGGGATAAATCCGACCCAGGTGAACTTATGTTAAATAACTTTTACTTGATGCTAAGATCATAAGTTTAATTTATATCTAAATCTAGATGTAGTTATTGCGGGTTCTATTTGAACGACTACTTGATCGTTCAAAACGAATGTGCGTCACAAATCTTTGGTGCGCTATGCATAGCCCTCTTTTATGGATTTAAAAGTGCGCAATACGTTTTTACGCTTGCACTGCGTTTGCACAATGAATTAGTAGGCCTACATTTCATGAATGTAACTATTTTTTTCCTTTCTAGAGCTTAATTGATAGGCAGCAAGACTATTACAAAATTTAAACTAAATAATAGGGAACATATAATCCAATTTTATTTGAATTTCAAATTGTTTATGCAGTCGGTTGTTAGATCTAGATCTAGACTTATTTGCAAATCTTCACTAATCTAGAATAACAGTACCAAGTATTCGATATGGCTTTATACAAAAAAAAAAGAATCTGTACGACTTGATACGATGAAAAATTCCTAAATCAATTTTAGTCTCATGTGCTAGCTGACTTAGGCTTCGTTGTCGAACAATTAAATTCACACATAGCCTAGACCGTAAGGCTAAAAGAAGAGAACATGATACGCAGATTCGCAGAGCCTAAAGCAAAAGAAAACATGACACTAGACCTTAGATCAATAGAAATTATCTTCTAGATCCAAGCTTAGCTCTAAATCCAGATTCTCTTTTTGGCTTCTAGATCTAAGTTATAGTTAAGACACTTATTGTAGATTCTAGATGTAGATCGAACCTAGATTCAATCAAATTCAACAAACACAGTTAAATTTGCAGTCTAAACTATAGTCTTTTATGTGTGTTTGTCATGTTTCCCGAAGTGTGTAAAATTTGACGTATCTTTTTTGGATTATATGTACATGCATGGCTTCCATTTTGGGCAATAGATCGGACCTAAATCTACGTGACAACTTGGGAAAATAATCTATTCTTTTAGATTGCGCATTACTTTGTGTGGCTCGATAGGAAAAAATATAAGGCTTACACAGCTTTGAAAAAACGCTCTTAGACCACCTTTGGTACATAATTCCGCATCATTAGGTAGATCTACTGCTTAAATGTTAGTATGCTTTTGCACCCAACGAAGAAACGGAGAAGCAGAAGAACATAGATGTTAAGTTGTTTCGCCACTTCCCAACCACTCCCAACCTTGCTAAATTCTCCATTACGTACCATTTAGCCGAAATGTCTAAAGCGTGACTTAGATCTCGAAGTTTTTCCAGGTAACCTAGATCTGGACTTTGATTATTTTCTTCATCGTCTCTAATCTATTAACCTGGATTTAAAAAGATATTTAGATTTGTCTATGTAGTACTGAAAAGTTACTTAAATTTTCTTGATTTGCCTCACATATCTTTGTATATATCTATCTATAAATCGATATAGGCCCAAATGTCTTCACCTGTCTATCTGTATGTCTGTCTGAAATACACATGCTAACCAAAAGATTCGAAAAATAAATAATAGTTGAAAAATAGTAAGTTGCAATGGGTGGAACAGAAAAAAGCAAGAAAGGAATGTACAGAGAGAGGAAGGGGCAAAAATAAAAATAAAATGAAGATGGATAGCAAGTGCAAAAACCCCTGCTTAGTCTTATGTACTGTAGGCCTATATTATTAGATTTTATGCGCCACGGGCCCTTTCAGGAGGACGAAGCCCATAGCGGAGGAAATCCAAGATGGTTGACAGGGTAACGGGGCCCGTCAGCCAATCGTCTACTGTAAAACCCACGCTACCTATGGGTGTAATTAAGTCATACGTTATTGTCTCCGGCGCGCAAGGTCTCTGTTGTTGTATGGCAGCGAACGCCGAGCAGGTCTGCCCTGGGCATATCTCGTCAGGGTGGGGCTGTCCGGTCTGGTCCATTCTTTCGCCTGTCGTCTGCCAACGCCCAGCGTTCCCTGGAGCACAGTATTAGATTTTATGCGCAACGGGGCCCATAGAAGGATGGTAACGTAGAGTTGACTCCGCCTTCTTTCACAAGAGATAGGTGATGACATGAACGGTAATGCTTTACCCGACCCTTCTAGTAGTCAACTCAACGTATCACAGAAAGCTCATGAATGACCAAGATAAACTTGTCGCAAAAGCATACCAAGAGGCTGAAAATGTTTCCCACTTCACATAGCGGCACTGGTTTAGGTTTCCCTAACTCTCGTTCCGAGACCCATAGCGAAGCAAAATTCACATAGATTTGTGGAATTCTTTACATCACGGATTATCACGGACTAGATAGGATGTGCGTCCTGTGTGATACAATCTAACGCCATGCCTAGAGGAAGGTTTCTTGACCAGCAGACTTCTGATCAAATGTGGGTGGGGCTATCAGGGCGAACTTCGACCACTCGAGGTCTGGAGTTGATTATGAGACAATTTTACAGCTGGAGGGTGGAGACACTGTAGGCTTCCGTTACCGCTATCGTCTTCATTCTTAAAAAATCTATAATTGTGGCGAGTGTTGTGGCCGAAGTACACAGGCTTTCATCTTGTCACTGCCCCTGCCCTATTAATCAACCTTATAGTTATAACGTTATTAAAACCCTGCCAATGTGAATTATGGAAGTAATGTACAACATTCTCGTTTTCTACCTACCCCCTCAGTTGGCCAGTGAGATGCTCCGCCTGTTTGACCCCACCCTTGACCCTCAGAACGAACCACCAGAAGAACCTCTGAATCTGATCCCGATGTACAGAAGTCCCAAGGTGGTCAGCGCGTTCTTACCAGGTAAGCGGCGCAGTCAATGATAGCAAGCCTAGCTTCAATCTTAGACTTTACGGGGAAACCCCGTTGTGGTGCGTAGGAGAATGATGCGTTTTTCTTTTG
>BMAT01009111.1:27055-38583 GCA_019649035.1 Elysia marginata
AGAGAGAGAGAGAGAGAGAGTCAGTCAAATGATCGCTCAAACTATTGTGATTAAAATGTTGGAAGCCCGCATTCACTGAAGCTGTGGCATCGCTGAACTTCAAGAAATTCGACAACTTCTGCTATGTGGCTCTCTATTCCTAGACTCTGCTGCTCCCTTGTGTCTCATCCTGGCCTCATCAGAATGTCCAGTGTCCTGAAGTCTGGCCAGCATGATTCGCCACAGGTTGCATATTTGATCACTTCCTATCGATTCTTGTTGACGTGTCGTGGTTTTAAAGATGCCACGGGTTAGAACTTCAATACATGTAAATTATCGTGATCATTGTTGCGAAATCGTTCTCCTTCATCGGGTTAGTTTGTCTTTGGTTTGATGGCCATCTAACTTTTATGGTGGACACTGATAGTGGCCAAGTCAGAAGATCTGTCAAACGTTGTAAAATGAAATGGCCATTGTTTTAGCATTGCTCGGAAACGAGAGCAAAAGATGCGCTGCAGCCATCGGTTTAGACCAAGGTGAAACAATCTTGAACGGTATAGCTCTCTCAATGCTAATCTCTTTCTCTCTATCCACACACATACTCCTTTTCTATTTTCTTCCATTCTTTGATGTAAATGATATAAAAGGTTTACCACAAAATTCGGCTGTCAAGAGCCTCTAATCCTTTTCCTCTGTTGTCGAATTTTCCTAGAAAGTCTGTCATGCTGATGGCCCACTTAGTTATCCAGTTGTTGAGACACTGAAGATCGATGAGTCTTTATCTTACCATGTATTCTCTCTAGCTTGCACAGCCCATCGTATACACATACTAGCTCATTTTACCATGATATTGAAAGCCTAAATTGTCCCGAACAAAAAAAGTCCACATACATATAAGGACTCCTAAAGAAAAACTGATTAAGTCCAATGACTATTACATTCCTTTAAAAACCATCATCAACGCCGTGTATAACACTAAAATTTGTTTTCGCTGCTTTAAAGTAAGTCTCAAAATGGCTTTGAAAAGTGTCATGGCAATACCAACTAACTAATCTACACATACACTACTATACAACAAAAGTCATAAAATTTCAGTCCAACTTTCTTAAGATGTCAATCACCAGTCTATCGTTTCGCCTGAAGTCTTCATGTAGGCTCAGTGCACTTAAATTGGAAGATGAAATTTGGGGATTTTTGGTGTTATTATTTAAAAAATCTGACATCTTTGTGCCTTAGTCCTTTGGCATAATGATTATTATATTTAACATTATTATTGCATTTTTAATCGTCTTAAGCTGGTGTTTGTATAAGTATAACTGTGAATGTACAGCGTTAGAAGATTTAATGCCATACATTCGAGTCCAACTACTTCGAACTTTGACAATTTGAGTATTTGTACAAATGGAAAAGTATTCAAATACTTGATTTTATTTATTTTTTGTAATGTAAACTGACAATTCAGTTTTTGGATAATCTGAATTTAAATTTTGTTCGAATCAGAACTGGACCTTTGTGTACACTCGAACTGATAATCCCTGCAGATGGTTGGCACTTTGTTCCTCATACTTTCAGCTGTTATTAAGGCTGAAGTATTTTTAACCATTATGTATCTTGTTCGTGTTGGTTTTTAAGGTATAAAGGTGTTCTATGGAGTTTTGTATTCTTCACGAGAACATCGGTGTGTAGTCGAACAATACGAGCTGCCTTTTCTTCTTGTACGAAAGAGTGCACCGGGTCCGTATTCAATTAAGCCTACTGTTCGCCAGCCGCTGCTTCAAACTCTTCTGTGAGCATATCAGATTAGAATTAGGAAAGTATATGCAAGTACTAGCTTTACCGCATTGTATAATGATACAAGTTAACATGGCGGCGAATACGTATCCGTAAGGAGCGGTCAATATGTATTAGGTGAGTTGGCGCGTTATTGAAACAATAGGGAGCTGGCTGCCAATAAATATCGAGGTGGCTTTCATTCGTTTCACATCTTTTGATTTTCCTGGAAATGTTTATAGAGAGTATGGATGTCTGTTTTTAGTGATTCCACAGCCGTTATACCCACTTCTTGCCCATTGTTGAGACTCGGGAGTTTTACATGGTAAACTTACTTCCAAACTTTAAGATACTTGACACTGTAGCCGTTAAGTGCAGCTGCTGCCATACAGATCGTAGGCTGCATCGTGAGTTCACGGCCACTCACTCCAGTGGGACTGGTTGCTCGTTAGCTGCTGCGTTATGTAATGACGTCATGTGCACACTGCAGCATTAAGATGAAGTCTGGAGACGATGGTGCCAGCGCTGCAAATGACGTGTCCCGCGCGGTTCATGGACTTGACGGTTGTATCAGGCAGGCAGTTACTAGGAAACTCCGGGGTTTAGTTCAAGTTCAAGCAGTTCCTGTCGTGCTGACTTTGTCTTGATTGTCTGAACATAAAATCTAGCTGTCCTAATTTAAGCGCCCTTGCAACCTTTGGATTGCCGCAATAGTTGACAGCTCATGAAATTCATGCATTTTTCAATCGAAATGAATATCACAAACGTTAACATTTTGCCTTTCAGTCATACAAGATAAAGATTATAGGAACTAATTGTTACAATATGTAAACGCCACACGCTTTTTGTTATATTCTAGTCTTCTAATACTTAAAAAAGTGCTAACAAGAAGTACATCCATGTTTTACAAAAACTGCATAAGATGAGTTACTCCAATGACCCCTTTATTTTACATACCATACTAATGTCTTATTATCTCGTAATGATTAAAATATTATTACAAGCATTAAGTTCTCTCAATAGAGTTGGAGCCTCCGTGTTATTTACCATCCTTAGTTACGAAATGTACAGCAGTTGAGTACTTGCAATGGCGGCCACGATTTGATTACCTTAGTTTTGTAATACTTTCAAAAAATAGGGTACAAAAGTCAATAAATTCTTTTAACGAGACCACCGTTTCAAACACCAGGACCGTGTAACGTAATGGTTATGAAGTGAGCAAAATTCCAGCAATCATTAGTATTATCGCTCTTGTGTGCCAGAAACACGAAAATGGCCAGTAGTCTCTATGGGGACGGGCGTTGGAAATCAAATCAATAATGACCCCTACGTCCGTTTTCCCTAGTGACCAAGTAGAGACCTGGTCTGAGAGTAGAGACAGCTATTGAGCACTTAACGATGGCTAAAAGCGTGGTCGGTGGTCGCGATTAGTGAACCTTAATGTTTTTCAGGTGACCCCCCAGCTTAGTGCATATCACTTGGGCTTGTTTTTCTTTTGTTGTTGTTGTTGGGTTTATTATTATTTCCTTTTTACTGGTTTTGTGTTTAGTTTTTTAAGCTAGGTCGCGTGAGCTTGTTTATCAGGAAGGGAGAGAGGGAAGAAGATAGACGTAGGGCGACACTCAGAGACAGACAATGAACAAGAATACATTATTTCATGAAACTAAGCGGATGGTGGTTATTCATTCCTAAGTAGCGAGAGGACAAAAAAAAAAGAGATTTGGAGTGATAGACAAAAGGAGGCGACGAATAGATAGATAGAGAGGCAGAAAAAAGATAGACAGAGACAGACAGGCAAAGAGAGAGAGATAGAGAGAGAGATAGAGAGAGAGAGATAGAGAGAGAGAAAGAGAGATAGACGAGAGAGACACACACGCAAAGAGACAGACGGACACACTCTCGTATTGAAAGTGGTACAAACAGAGAAAGATTCCTATGTTCCCTACCATGCCGCATTCTCTCCATCCATTTTCTTTCCTACTGCCCAGATTATTTTCCTTTTAAAAGGAAATCAAGCAGAGCCAAAGTATAGACAAGATCGCACATGGTTGAGCGGAACTCACTTGGACACTGCCCACTGTCCTGACTCTGGACAATTTGGACATCCTTGGATAACTTAAAATGAATGACACCCGCCAGTCGGCACACAATGGACAGCGCTTTGTTGTGCTGAAATCGCCATTAGCATCACCTCTCATGAGACAAACTGCTCGTTTAAAGATCAGAGAAAAATCTTTATGTAAGGCCTACGGGGATATATAAACATCTAAACAAACAAAACAGAGCAAAAACAACATAAACGCTAGAATCTTCGAATCTTTTGTTTAAAATACAGAGAGAAATCTAGTATTTTTTTTTATCTTGAATTTACATTATAATATTGCTCATGAAAATGTCTATAAAATTCATAGCTACGGTAGGCATTTCTATGAGTTCAACCATCCCTCGTCTTATCGCTCTTTGTATTTTTTCTGTCTCTCTCTTTAGGTCCATATTTCAATGTCTCTCTTTATCTTTAAACCCTTTTTTTCGCTCTATCTCTCTTTCAGTCTGTTTAGTTCTGTCTAGAGCACCCCCTGTATCTTTTAAAAGGATAAAGCTTTAGTTATTACTGCAAATTTGTGCGTGCTCATTATATTATTCTGTGTGTATCATCATCGTCATCGTCATTGCTATCGTGATTATCATTACTGTAACGAAGTTAGACATTGTTTTAGTCTAGTTCCTTGGTCATGCTATGTACAGTGTAGACCTAGATTAAGGCTACGCTTGTTTTCTTAATGGAATGTGTTAAGCATTTAAAGTTATAAGTAACTTACTTATTTCATAACTCGTTAAAATCTAGAATGATCGCCTATTGTTAGTTTTGTAGATCTAGTCTTCTGGATTTATCTAGATTATTATCTTCCGGTTAATTTACATAATGTTTGATGACCGGCGACCTATTTTTAACTTGGCTTGCGATTGGGTGTCGCTGCCGTATTAGGCCACGCCTTTCTCACCTTTCTTGTAAAGGGTCGAATTTTCTAGCAATTGTGTGCTATTTCTAGATGTGTGTTCTGCTTATAAATAGAGCTCGCTTGGATGAAAAAAGAGAGTGGAGAAAGACTCGGAGAAGACTGAGAGGATAGAATACTGGACGAAGAGAGAGTGAGCAGTTTTCTGCAAAAGTTAGATCTACGATTTGTTTATGCCGGACATTGGCAATTCAACTGTTATTATTTTCGACTGCTGCTGGATGTGAATACTGTTTCGTGTTGATTTCTTCATTTTAAGTTGAATAAACTTATTTTCTACGTTCTTTACACGACTTTTCACGTTTTCAAGATTTTAAAAGAACTCACAAGTCTCGCATCAGGAGTTTTATTCGTTTACTCGATTATTATTTCTGGTATTTGTGACAATCACATACACCATCATCATCATCATCATCACCATCATCATCACCATTATCGCCTTCATCATCATCCTCATCATCATCATCATCATCATCATCATCATCATCACAACTACCACCATTACCTCCATAATCAATATCATTATCGCCATCGTCAACTTCTCCATCTCATTATCTATCCTTTCAGCATCCAGCTAGCACAAGCTTGAATGCTATTTGTTCCTTATGGCTTGCTCACACGCTACGTGACCAAATACTTACCTCCTCACATAAATTATGCATCAATTTTCCCATATCAATGTGGTTAGTGCCGGCCCGTTGGTACAGAAATATGTTAGTGTAACCGGTGATGGAAAAGACAGGACATGTACACGTAGAAATTTTAATATTGTGGAAAAGTGGATACACGTCTAACCAACTAAGTAGCAAGCCGATCAACTCAAGATGTAAACATACGTTTGCCTTCGTATTATGATCTTTACAATCAATATTTTTACGATTCACCGTGGATCAAAATACAAATGAAGAGCAGTCTGTTGCCAGAAAACTGAAAAAAACACATACGGTGTAAAACAAAGGATCTCAGACATTCAGTGTTGGCGTTTCTGCCTGTCTTGGCAGCGCCTGGTTACACGCACATTACTGTATGCTTTGAACCAGTAAATTTCATTCAGAAAAATTAAACTGCTCACTGCGATGCTAAAACAGATGCGGGGGACACTTAACACTAGACTCTACATAATTATAGGCGGGGCTCTATCGGTAGCGCTTTGACGTTTCATGCCGGAGAGATCCCAGGCTTGGTCAGGTGACCAGGATTTTCAGCGCCTCTTGAACTACACGCAATTATTGGGATAACTAGGTCTCTTGAGATTCAACGAAAGTAGAGACATAGAGGAAAGCAGTGACATCTATCACGTAACAAGAAAAAAAGTACCCAATAACCTTGTCTCCACACGCTTGAATAAAATGCGTGCAAATATTTTTATTTCAACTCCCACGGATTGAGTCACTTATGTGTTTTCTTCTCCGTTTCTCATTTTATTTATATCGCCCTGTCTGCTTTTGTAGGTTATCTGTTGCTGTTAGGCCTATTAAAATTTTGTTAGTTTTGTTGTTGTGAGTTTTCTGTACCTATACCGGTAGCCTGTTCGTTTAACGGTTATACTTGCCTCCAGCTCGTATTTGCCTTACTGATATTGCACATAGTTATATATTGGTCTTTCTTTCGTTTCCAAAATTTTAGGTAATCTAGGCGATGCATCGATTGCCATGGTGTTGTCATAAATTATACTGACTTTTTATTTTAGACTTACACAATTTTTCTTTTAAGCATATACCGTACGTAGATTCGAAGTCATTCGCAATAAAGTACAATTAAATATCATTCTTGAACTTTATAGAAAATTAGAATTGAAACTAGAATTTAAGAGGCATGATTCAAATGTTATTACATTTTTAAGCTTCTTTTTTGTCATATCATCGATACACGTAACAGCAAAGTAAGACAAACTCAAAATGTAAGATAAAGAAACTATGCTGAGATACCCTACCTTGGCCAACACACACACACTCATACATTGGATCATTTTTACATCAATGTCTATCTTCCTGTCTTTTTCATAACAAAACTTGATTATAACAGTTTGAAGGAAGATGTTAAACAAGAATTTTCGTACCCTTTACATCAACATGATTTATATTATTTATATTAATGACATCCCAATCCACTTCGATCCCAACCTTCTTATTCCTGCACTCAGACATCACTTTCATTCCCTCCCTAGCAGCCCTTGTGTTCGTTTTAATACTATTCTATACCTTCTCCTCGTAATTTTTCTCTCACTCTTTTGACTATAGTTTCAATGTTCTTGCCTGCTTATTTTAGCTCCTCTTTGTTAAAAAAAATGAAAAGCCTCGTTCTTGCGGCCCACCGCATTTTCAGTACGCATAGCATCCAGAGTTTCGAATGAAGTTAGCAAAAAATTATTTCTTTCTTGGGAAGTTAAAGTGTTCACAGAATTTGAAGTCATTAACTGCGGCATTAAGTTATTTGAAATCTTCCAAAAAAATCCACAAACACGCTCCAGTCCGTACAATCAAGACAAGCTTGCAGCGTCCCGACGCTGACCGGTTTTATTATTTTTGGAGGTTTTGTCTATTGTCCCGACGCTGACCGGTTTTATTATTTTTGGAGGTTTTTTGTTTGGCGGATGTCACTGATTTCAGCCCTGATCGGTACTTTAGAATTAGCTTAACTCATAATATGATCTGATTTCCCTAGTTCTGCCGGTTGCTTTCACTTGTAATGGTTCTTTGACGTTGACGTAGCAAAATCTAATAAGTGTACCGGTAGTTGCCAAAGGCAGTCTGTAATATGCTCATGAAAGTCTGAGAGATCTTTTTCAAGGCGTGGTTGTTAAAATCCCTTATGGCTATAATAGAACTAATAGTTTACTTTCACAACAATTTTTTTTGTTCTTTTCCCAGTCTGTTTTTTTTATTATTATTTCTCTCTATACCATTTTTTATTAAAGTCTTTGCAGGTCTACCTATAGCAAGCAATTTTGGAAAGTGAGTTGACTGGCCGTGTATGCACAGCGATGAAAAGAAAGAAAAAAGAAATGAAAAAAGACATTGAATACTGTGTCTATATCAGTGTGGAAAATAGAAATTCTGTTATTATGTTACGACTGAAATTTCGGGTGGGCTAGTTAACTTTTAAATAGCAGGCCTAATCTTGGTATGATGAGATTGTAAAATTTCCCGTGCTCGTAATAAAACTAAACTTTGGTAAAGAAGCGATACCAACATGTCTATTGACACCGTTATAGATCTAACCTGGCTATTTAGTGAACCCTATGAGTGTCTAGAAGTGTTTGAACGATATCTTAGTACATATAGGAGGCAGCCGCGTCTAGAGATATTTTCAGCTGTAGGAGGTACAGGGTTCAAGCCCAGATTTGGCAAGTTGATATTTCCAGAGTCTTCTGGTCTGCGATCTTCTCAGAACGTTTCGGTCTCGCAGTTCCAACCAAACGTTTCTATTCTCTTATTTTGTAGCAACATCTTTTTCCCTACCTGCATCTTTGTAATATACAGGATTAGGAAATGACATCTCACGAAGCCTACGTTTTTTTGTCTTTAATGTGCATATTCATAGTAATCACCTTCTCTCATACACTACAAGGTATCTGCCAAGCTCTCTGCCTCTTTTCTTCTGTCCTTCATCTCCCTTTATTTACCTTTCTCTCTTTTTTGTCTCTCTCTACCTTTCTCTACTTTGTCTCCACCTCTGGTTTATTCCCCCCCCCCACACACACACACTCTTTACATTTTTCCTCTTCCTGTCCACCCACTCTCTCTTTTGCCAATGGTCTTCATGCCTTCATTTCAATTACATATCTCTCTCCACCCCTCCCTATCTTTCACACGCAAAACAGCGCTACCATAACCGGTCTAAGCTACTCCCAATCCATATCACTCTAAACCTCCGAACTTTCCCACGCAGATCATTGGAAACATTCTGACTTCATCCCACCTCTGTTACCCCCCCGCCCCCTCTGTCAGTCCTCTATGGGTGGCAAGAGTCCATGTTTTGACAGTTGACTCCGGCCACTCGGCTATGCCTAGATGCTCACGAACAAACTTGACTACACTTAACAGCGCCGCCTTTGCGAATGTGAGGGAACAAGAAGGGACATAACCTCGGCACGCGACTACGACGCTACACAGTGACTACCCCCCTCCCTCTCCAAATTCAGCTATTCGGCTGCTTCGCCTCCAGCATCTAGTCTATCTATATAAAATACTGGACTACCATCGTGTGAACATTGGCTTAACTTTCCACAAATCGGTGTTGGGTGAGTATCGGCACTTCTTCAGTGCATGCAGTATCAATTTTTTCGGTACTTCTTCTCTACATGCAGTATCAATTTTTTTGTTAGTTTAGACTTGCCTTCTGCTGCTGTATAATATATACCGCAACTTTTATACCGTACTTACTACACGTTAAATAGATATAAATAAAAAGGTCAAAATGATAATACTTGGTGTATACTTACAAAGTATTTTCTTACTGGTGAAGGTATAATCAAGCCGAAACGTCTCAATACTTTTATCTAGGTTCGCATTTTTTCCTTCTGTGTAAAAGTGAAAAGTGAAATATCATTTTTTATCATACGTGAAGAGGTTTAAACTTTCTAAGCTACCTTAACCCGGCCTGTGTGCCTCTTTACTATAAATATAATTGTAAAACTTTTTATAAACATCTTGGCAAAGCTAAAATTAGGAGGCTTGAAACTGCGGGAAGAGCTGGCCACACTTTTGGGAAAGTTTAGAGTGCGTGCAGCTTTTCAGTGTTTTTTCTCTGCCATTTTCAGTCGTGACGTGTAGCTGCGTTGATCTTCCTCTGGCTTTGTACGGGAAGTTTTTGATAGACATGGCCACGTAACGGCACGGTGTGAGAAGGGCACATGTCCACACTAGTTCTGTGAACTTGAAGTGTTTACTCATTACTCAAAACTGTATACAATACAATTTGTAAACTTTTTGAAATATGGACGTGCGTTGTGGCTAAATGTCAGAAACACATAGCGAGAGAGAGAGAGAGAGAGAGAGAGAGAGAGAGAGAGACAGACAGACAGACAGACAGACAGACAGACAGACAGACAGACAGACAGACAGACAGAGAGAAAGAGAAAGAGAGAACTATTTATTGTAGAAAGAGATTAAGATAAATGCTCGATAGAAGAAGAGAGAAAGGTTTTACGACAAAGAAAACTTACATATCTATATCTAGCGTAAAAAATCTAGTGAAGCATTCATTTAGTCCATGAAGTCAATTGAGAGAAATACTAAACAAATAATGGCACTAGAGTGGTAACCACCATAAACAGATTATTATAAAAGAACTTTTTTCTTTTCTCTCTATCACTTTATCTAGACGCTAGTGCATAACACTGTTGTCTGTTATTTGAAACCTGTCATAACAGGCTGTACCGGATAAGACCTTTAACGAAACGAACCATTTCAAAGTGACGAAAATGTTATAAGAAGGAACCAGTAAAAAGCTGCGACTGACAGGTTTATAACATTGCATGCAGCTTCACTGGGTCTGCGTCACCAGCTGGGCCAAACTCTTTGACTCAATTGAGCTACAAAAGAAAAATGCGCTATTTAATGTTATTATTATTTCTTACATGACTCGCACTGCGGTCTGTTTCTACACAACTGTTGTTAAAGTTATTCATTTCTATATACACAACTGTTGTTCAGGGTGCTAATATAAATAACAAAGTTAGCTTCACGCGGAATAATTGCGTTCATTGTTAGCGCAACTATCGTTTAAGCTATTGATTTAAATAATAAAGTTATTCTCATGCAAGATTATAGCGTTCTCTCTACCCCTTACGGAAAATGTATCCGCACAAATTGATATTGCTTATTTACCATTTGAGCTCAACTATTGTTAGAGCTATTCAAAGAATAATATTTTTCATATAATTGTATTAGTTCCAATGGTCTCGAGTCACTGCTATCCAGAAAACACTAAGACCTATAACTTTGTCCTTGCCACAGGTGGCAAGTTTTTAGGCATGTGCAGCGGCGTGGTCTAGTAGTAGACAATAGGCTTTCGGACCGTGGGGTTCGATCTTCCAGTCTTATGGTCCAAAGTTCGTCGTTTAGTCCTTGAAAAAGGCTATTTACACACATTTCCTCGCCGCACCCTTGTGTTGAATGATAACCCGGCTATGGACAGTCAAAAATCTTGACAATATGCTAGAGTGATGCGCTTTTACTGCCGATGATCTGTGAGTTCAGAAAGTAATTTGGTTGATAATAGCATGTCGGGAATCCATGTAAAGCGTTTAGAGCATTGTAATGGATTAGGCGCTATATTTAAACGCTTTTTACCTTTGCTTCAGAATGAAAGATTAAAAACGTCGATAAAAATATTAAAAGTTAATTTTTATTGAGCAAAAAAAAGGAAAATTAATTTCTGCGTGTTTGATCGAAAGACTTGTAATTGTAACTAGTAGTGGAAAAAGGTAAGGAATGCTTTCAGCTGATGTTTAATTTAAACTAAATATAAAATCTTAATCGATGGCGAAAAACACTTTTTTTAGACAATGCTCTTGAAATATCGCATGTAAATATGCTATTATAGTGAAATTCTTGGTATTTTTTCATCTGCAAAAATAACACGCAGAGATATATACAAATTTAAAACCATACATTCTTTCCTTTCTCAATCGTTTAAAACATAGAAATATTTACCCAAATAGAATATGTGTTTGCCGAATTGAGAATGAAAGTGTAAAAATAGTGTTTACAAATCTATTATATAAATGCGAAAATTCCGTGTGTCTGTGGGTTTGTA
>BMAT01009111.1:67951-79191 GCA_019649035.1 Elysia marginata
TGGAAAACCGCAATTCATTTTATTTTATCATTCATTACATTTTTAAACAGTGCAATGTGCAATCAAGAAAAAAAAAAAACATTATCCTGCTCAAAATCCGACTTCCACCTCCCCGGGAGGGGTATTGAAAAAAAATAAGCTTTAAAAAATTCATTCCTTGAGTTGTAGCAATAAACAGTCTTGATAGTTGGCAGACGGAAGAGGTTTCGCGTCTGAACAGGCCTACATAAAAAAATAATTATAATGGATGAATGAGAAACATATTCGACTATCTAAAACTGGCGCAATATTCCAACAAGCAAAGCTAGCATCGTTGACACTTCTCTTTGAAGTTTTACTACAATAGGATAAAAACCGGCGCAGTCTTCCGTCATCCACTTCATTACGTATGAAAAATCCAACACAAAGAGAGATTCACAACTCTTTCATTTGTAAAAGTTTCTAAGCGCAGTAAAGTCCGACCGAACAAGAGTTCGATACCTAATTGTATTTCCTTTTTTATCCTCTCGGGGTTGCTCGTCTGTGTATAGCATTCCTCCATCCCCACCTATACCCAATTTTAGTGGAATGATTATAACGAAACAGTAAACTTTCTCACTAAAGTATCTCATTACAAAATAATGATGATAATAGTAATGTAAATAATAATAATAATTTTACTGAGACTGCTGAATGAATAATATAAGCTTTAGCTATTATTTACTTTTTTGCGTTAGCACCTATTATTTTTTCTGATGCACCAATTTTAATTTGATAACTAAGACATTAAGAGATTTTTCTTCATCTGAATAGCACGCCCTTTTATCTTTTTAGATATTCCTGAAGTAAATGTCGCTGGCATAAAGTTAAACTTTTCGTAATCATAATGGCATCCTTCCCTCCCTAACCTTTTACGATATTTCTAGTACACTTTATCGCAGCTGTAAAAAAAAAGAAAGGTTTTCATGAATTTTTCTCTTCCCACCCTGCCTGACCCTACCAGATACTTCAATGTAGCTGTGAAAAATGAAAGTTTTTTTTTTGTAAAAACCTTATATCTCCATCTCCCTATCAGATATAAATTTCTATTATACTTCATCGCAGCTATGAGAAATTAAATATTTTTTTGTAAATTTGTCACCCCCGCCCCTGCCTGGTCCTATCAGATATTTCTGGTGTACTTCATAGCTGGTCTGAAGAAGCTCGACCTGGACTGGGTGATGGGCTACTCCATGATGGATCTGTCTCACCACTGGGTGTTTACACCGTTCAAGTAAGAGCTCAACGAAACAAGCAGAAATAAGGCAGCCCTAAGGAGACGCCAAACAGCCCAAATTCGAACAGAAACGTGCATAAAGAGATTACGGAAAGTACCTTTAGGGAGGCAGCCACTGCGCAATCAGTAATAGCTGAAGTGTTAAAGGGATAAAACTACAGTGGGTTGAAGTACGCTGTGTTTGTCTTTGTTATGATTTGAACCCATAGAAGCAATGAGGGCCATATCTACTCTTAGTCGTGGGTTCGATCATGCCAAAGGCCATAATTTTTGTTGGTGCTGAATCTTCTCTAATTCTAGAGTTCGAATCACTCAAACGGCAAGCATTTTTCGTTCATTTTTACATAAGCGACCTTCAGTTCACTGCTTATTTCAATTTCAACCAAGAACTTTAGGCATGTATAATTCAACGCATTAAAAGACACCAAAACGGCAAATGGAAACCAAGAGCATTAAATCCTTATTTCTATGGGTGTCGGTTAATCTTGAGCAAAGTGAGAAGCACTTTACAAGGCTGGTCTTATATTCTACCGTGTAAAACTATGTGGTGGTACCTATGTTTCGGTTCAGTTATTCAGCGTGTGTGATGGTGTGTAGTTTTATGTGTGTGTATATAAGAGAGATAAATAGATAGAGAGCGAGAGAAAGAGAGAGCGAGAGAGAGAGAGAGAGAGAGAGAGAGAGAGAGAGAGAGAGATAAAACGGGGGATGGGAACACAAAACAAATTTGAGCATTGGCGGGTCAATAACCTGTAAAATTCATACTCGATGAATCGTCTTATCTTAATATTAATGCAGCAAGATCAAGAGCTGTTTTTTTAGATCTTTGTCTTAATTTAGATCAAATTTAAATTGATTCCATGCTTTGAAAGTAAAGAGCTTTTCCTCGAGGCAGGTTGCAAAGAAACTTTACCTAATTCTAACTTCCAGTAAGTTTTAAAATAAAAAAAAATGGGAAACCAAATGTTAAAAAGTAATCAATATTGTGTAATCTTATGAAACTCAATTGAACTTAATTTTTTAAACACGAACGCTTTTGTGCAGGTATTTCCTCACGCCGACTCAGGTGGATGTTTTCATAGTTCACCTGGGTGGTCTGGTGATCGATCTGTTTGTCGGGTTCTTGCTCCTACATGAAAAGCTCAGACCTGTAGGGTTACTCATTTCCTCGACCTTTCACCTCATGAACTCTCAGATGTTTAGTATTGGTGAGTTGACCTTTTACTTCATTAACCCTCAATTGATAAGTATAGGTGAGTTGGCCTATTATCTCATGAAATCTCAGATGTTTAGTATTGGTGAGTTGACCTATCTCCGCATGAACTCTCAGATGTTTAGTGTTGGTGAGTTGAATTTTTACCTCATAAACTCTGAGACATTTAGAGTAAATGAGTTAACCTCTTACTCCATGAGCTCACAAGTTCATCCTATTGCCGACACAACGTTATCCACCCGCTACGTATTGAGAGTAAGTTCGTCTTAAGTTTGCTGTGCTGAGTAGGACATTAGAAGTCAAAATCTAGATCTTGGCGACACTACATAAGAAATTCAGAAACCATAGATCCACAGCTGTTTTAAACAAATTTAAAAGTGGCCTCTCTGAGAAAAAAACTGCAGTTTGAGCTAAATTATGGGAATTTGGGGGAAAGATTCGCAAGCTTCTTTCAAACAAGATCGAGGTGAAATAAGAAATATTTGCAAAAGAACCTGATGTTACATGCTTAGCTTTTTATCAACAAAAAAGTTGATGTCTTAGAAATGCAAGAACTTTGCTAATTTTCCCACGCTGCTGGTGGGTATAAAATACGTTAGAAGGTGATGCTAAAAACTCAGTACCGGTAAGTCAATGTTCCTGTCTCATACTTTTCTTTCCCAGGTGTCTCAACAAAATGTTGTCTCCAAAATGAGAATCGGCAATGCCACATTTGATGGTCGTGAATAATACCATTTTTCTCGCTATAATAATTTTACTCGGTCAAAAGCTCTAAGTCTGTAAGGTGCAAAAAAACAGAGAAAACGGAACAATGGTTGCATCCTTTCCGAAACCCGGAACTCCAATATTATCAAAAATAGTTGTTTCTTGTGTAGATGCCTTCCTAAAGATGTCATCCCCTCCCTCACCCTCTTCTGATCTAGCACTAAGGAGGTCTTGAAATATTGAATGTGTTCAGTGCCTTTTCGTGCTATGCGCCTTTTTACCCTTAGATGCATTATACATGACTGGGTTTATTTCCAGGCTTTAGGATGAATGTGTGTGTCTTGTTTTCCAGGCATGTTTCCATACGGAATGTTGACCATGCAGCTGATCTTCTGTAACCAAGATCTGCCTCGGAGATTGTTCTCAAGCATCCCTCCCTCCTTGAGGATGTTCATACCAGACAGCACAGCGGACGATTGTCTGCCGAGCTACCATTGTGTCTACACCAAGGACCACATCAAATCAGACGTAGGTCGATAAGGGTAGTTAACAATCAAGAAACAAAAATGTGCGTATATGTGTGAGTATGGAAGGGGGAGGAGTTGTTATGTCGTTTTATCCGTGAAGAGGTGGGAAGATGGGAGTGGAATGGGTAGGTTGGTTGGTGTGAAGGAGGGGAAAAAGGGGGGGGGGGCAAATCTTTGGACTGATTCGGGTTTGGGGGTTCGGTTGTAGTGATATTAGATAGAGCAATTCTCACTTAACTCACACGGGTGATTGTGTGGGTGGGAAGGGGGTGGGGTGGGAGCATGTCTGTGGATTAGAATGCAAAGGTTTTGGTTTTTACTATGAGAAAAGAGGGGTAAAGAGGGGACGTATTAGTCAAATAACCCATAGGGAGAAGAGGCGCATAGCTGTATTTATATTAACAACCTATATACACGTGTATATACTCAAAGCATTGATATTGTTGTTATTGACCACCAAATCCAATGTAACTCTTGAATTGAACTTAATACCGGAGGTGTCGAACTGAATCGAGTAAATACCAATGAGGTAAGATATGAGTTTATTTGCAGTATCTCTATGTTGGACTTTTTACTTCTCAGACTTTCGTTGGGTGTTCCGGCTTGGACGTGCAACTTCCGACCAGCCAGCCCAACAAGAGACACAAGTTGGTGTCGGCTTTCACTTTAGGCTTCATCGCCTGGCAATGTTTTCTGCCTTATTCTCATGGTATTACAAAGGTAACAAAATCATACCCATACCGAGGGGTTTTGTTGTTATTATTATTATTATTACTATTAATAATAGTATAATGCCCCCTTTTTCGCGGCTTTTATGTGAATATGGACTTAGCTCAATAAAAACTTCCCTTCCTTTTGATTGATTCTTCTTTCCGTAGGCTTAGGCCTACTTTCTCCTCGTCTAATTCTGTCTAGGAGTTCTTAGTCAACGCCTTCTCTTCTTCTTAGTCAACGCCTTCTCTTCATTTTTTGAAATCTCACTATGAATATCCTCTTCTTTATCATTGCCCGCATCTAGTTCTTCACCTCTCTCTCTCTCTTTCAGTCTCACACTATCTTTACATCTTTATTTGTACATGTCTGTTTGTCTCTCCTTCTCCCACCTTCTCTTTTGGCCCTAAATCATGAGTTTCCTGCTGCTATACCTGCCAGATTATGATAATTGCCAAAGGCGCTATAGTTAATTAAATGTAGATCTAGATCCATTGCAGGATTTTAGATCAATATTAAAATTAAAGGCTGGTCTAAGTTTTGAGTTTTACGTTTCCTAAGCTTCCCCAACGACCCGAAGATAAATACAGAGCGAGGCCTAGAACCACTTACATTTTTGGAAGCCTTGTCTCCAAGGTAAAGTTAGGCTCTCTCAAGAAGCTCAGTCTATATAATCGCTAAGTCAGGCGCAAAGTTCAAAGACGCGAGAGCTCTCTCTGACGTCCGCAATAACACATCTCTGCAGTGGAGTCTCCCTTTGTCATAATCATGTAGGTAAAAATTTAATTAGCGTATGTAGCCAAAAAAAATTTTAAAAAAAAAGGAAAAAATATTTCTCCATGGTTTAACCTTAAAATGACCAGATTTTGGTGCATTTCCCTAGAATGATGCATTACCCTACCAATCAACACAAAATTGTTGTTAGCCTTTTACCGCACTCGCAGCTGTTGGCAAAAATTTTTCTCTCTTTTTAAAAAAAATATAGGCTGATAGTGATTATTCAGGGATGGAACCAGCTCAGGTTTTATCGGATGTCAGGTTTTTTGTGATTTTTTATTGCACTTGTTTTCCTAAAGCAAAAAAGTTAAGGTTATTTATCACTCTCTGGTTCCACCCTGATTATTATTATTATTATTATTATTATTATTATTATTATTATTATTATTACTACTATTATTATTATTATTATTACATGTATTATTATTATTATTATTTATTATTATTATTATTATTATTATTATTATTATTATTTTTATTATTAATATCATCATCATCATCATCATCATCATCATCATCATCATCATCATCATCATCATCACCATCATTATTTTTATTATTTTATTATTGTTAATGTTGTTGTTGTTGTTGTTGTTGTTATTGTTATGTACATCATCATCATCATCATCATCATTATTATTATTTACAATATTTTTTTAATCATTGTTTTTGTTATTATTTTACAAAACGAGTCTCTGAATACTTTTTTTATTTTGTTGAGCGGTTTTAAATCAAATTCTAAATTCAGCAATACCGGTATTAATCTACCAGGTGTTTTTCAGTGAATGCTACAAGAAACCTTATACCATCTTCTCAAAAAGGTTTTTACGAATCACGACAGGGTATTTGCTATAATAGTTTTAGTCTAAAGTTAGAGAGAGGCGATCTTAAACTAAGATCTATCAAAGAGACGAGATTTAAGACATAGAGAGACAAAACATGAACAGAGTATGAATCAAACACCCTCCACCCTATTCGCTGGTACTCTTTCGATTGCAATGATTTATATTATAATCAAGATGTTAAAGTATTTTACTGCCTTTTAGAATTTTTAAGGAACTCTTGGACAAGGTATAGGCCTCCACTCAAGTCTGCCTAAGTTGACTTCCAGGGGACATAACCAATAATATTGACTTAAGTAAAAATCGAGTTATATGCAAGTCCTTGCTATAATTGTTCTCATCTGACAAGAACAACAACAAAAAGAATCAAGTTTACTGAACATCGATTTAAGCAAAGTCGACATCTTTAAATGTTAAAAGTGCGCAAATAGATTCCTAACTTTGGGCCACACAGGGTTATAACAGCTGGACCAATGGTATGTACGGCTACTCCTGGGACATGATGGTCCACAGCTGGGACATCCAACACATCCGGGTCACCTTCAAGGACAAAGACACGAACCAATCTGGCTATCTGGACCCTATGGTAAACATATTGTCTCTGTCTATTCTTTCGGCATTAGGCTACATGTATATGTCTTGGATGAAAAAAAAAACCTTCCACTGATGAAACTAACTTGTATAATGTGCAAAGATTGAAAAGTTCAGCACTGGATATAAGTTATGCTTAAAATAGAAATGACCAGAAGCTGTGATCGCCTCGGATGGGTGTCTAACCCTTGACTTATTATACAGTCATGTTGCAGCTTCGGCACCAACCACCGTGTCACCCAGAGATAGATTCTGCCATGTCGCCTCTGCGATTCTTTTAAAACAGTTTCTGGCAACATTTTTACAAAGCCTCCTATTCTAAGTTATTTTCTATCTTGAACGAGAACGTTCAAATCAAACCGAAGGCAAGTATAATACTTCAGTTGTAACTACCACTCAGCCATAGTGAACAAACGTAATGGTCATATGAATGAGAACTTAAGGAAATTAGATTTCGCTTGAAGAATTCCATACTGTCATTACATGAAGTAGGTTAGGATTTTCAATGAGTGCTACTTGACAACAAAAACTATGATCAAACGGTTAAGTTACCGGTATGCTTCATATGGATGAAATTTGAAAAAAAGAAGAAGACTTGTACACTAATACTAGAAGAAAACCCCATTTTTCAATTAATGTTAACTTGTATGTATTCAGGTTTGGTCTCATGGCTCAGGACGTTGGTCCGGTCACGTGGACATGATCAAACAATACGCTCACTGTATTGAACGCAACCTCAAGGCTTACAACATCAACAACGTGGAGCTTTACTTCGATATTTGGCGCTCACTGAACCAGCGCTTTCAGCAAAGGTTAGTTTCTAGTTCAAGAAAACCACGGCGCTTTTTATGTTTATGATTTTCTAAAGGAGTATACGCTGACTGTAAAGAATAAAATCTCAAGTCACAGCATAAAACATCACACAATGCGAAGCTATACTTTTTATTTGATATATATCTGTCTCTTTTTCTTTCATTCTCTCTTTCTATAACTGTCTATCTATCTATCCATCCATCCATCTCTCTCAATCTATCTATCTATATGTCCATCTATTTATCTATTATATGTTTCAGGTATCGGTAAAAGAACATAATTCGTAGAGTGCCCTACTTTTTACTTTTTCTATCTATCTATCTATTTATGTTGGTACTTCATATTTATTTATCTAACCATCTATCTACATCTAACTGTCTATCTTTATATCGATATGCCTATATCTCACTCTCTTTCTGTTAATTTGTGCTCTTTTTTGTTCGTTCTGTAGGCTACAGACTTTGTTTAGCATAAACCTTGAAATAAAAAAGAAAACTAAAGTAGCCTACCTCAGGACCCGTAAACCCGATTGATAACTTCTCTTTGATATATAAATTAATTTGGTTGAGTACTTCTTTTTCAAATTTGTCTTTGTGATAACTTTCTATTGTTACTAGAATTGTGGACCCTCGGGTGGATGTGCTGCAGGCGGAGTGGAATCCTTTCAAGACCGTCTCTTGGCTTATGCCCCTCATAGTGAACAAGACACAATGGAGGCAAAAGATGTACGACTTGGACGACTCCATGAATCAAAACCGCACGGAAGTTAATTACACAACTACTGTTTTTGTGGCTGACTTCCCGGGCAAGTGTGCTCCTTTTCTCCCCTTTCATCTTGATGCTATATTTTGTTCATTTTCATTTTTTTTTGTGTGTGTGTGAATGTTTGTTTTGGTTTTTCTTTTGGCTTTGCTGTCATGTTTTTTTTCTTTTGTTTTGACGCTTTTATGGCTTTTTAAAATTAAAATTCAAGTAAGGCCACGCCAGTGCTGGCAAAAAAAAATGACCTGAGGGAGTGAGTGTTAAAATATTTTTTCATCGCTGAATTTTAACAGGGCTAACGCACCGTTGTATACTTCATTACACTAGGATTTTACACACATCATGGATACTAAAAATGTATTCAATGATAAGTGATAAGCTGAAAAAAAAAGAGTTATAAACAATTTAAAACAAATACCATAACGGCCTATCTATAAGGCGTTATTGTTTTGATAGGATAGATGAAAAGAACAAAAACGACGCACTGTCTTGACCTATAATTGAAATAACATAATGCATTCAGATTAAAAATGATCTAATTTATGTTTTAAGATAGAGTTATCATATATATGGTAAACCGATTTTCTTAACATAACTACCAGGAAAGTTTAAATCCATAGTACCAGGTATCATATGTTTATAATCTCCGTATTTTGAAGATAGACCATGTATTGATCAAGTATTTATTTGCTCTTCGAAATGTTTATTTTCATTTCAGGTTTTTATCTTGACGACGACTTTGCTCTATTTTCCTAGAGACACGGTTTTAAACTAAAAGATGGGGTACGACTAGGAGTGGCTATGCGTTGTTTCATAGGGATTCCAACAAAATGGAAAAGGAAAAAAAACTAATCTCGTTAATCATTTTCTTTTCCAGATTCACTGTCTCTTTCCAACGTGAAAATTTCCACTCGTACCCACCCGCAGTAGTACATAACAACTACCCAGCATGGCGTTGTTATCAATTCTGCCAGACCCTTACCTTAAACTTATGATAAATATATTTCCTACCTACCCCATTATGTGTTCCTGGAGTTAATTTATATACATGCTTTTTACTCAGACTCAGGTTAAATTGTATCTTATCTATATTTTAATGCGTCAAATTGTTCGATATCAGCTTTGTGTAATTCCCATCCTTTCCTTGTATTCCCTTTGACTGTTTTAGAGCATTCCAGTAGAATATCAAACAATGCGTAATGTCAAATAATACGACGCACATGCGTCCAGACATACTGTTTGAGGAATGATTTTTTTACCCTAACTTTTTGTTATTTTTTAAAATCTCGTGCCAGGATGAACATTTATTTTCATAAATTGCATGAATGTTAAGAACAATTTAGAATATTGACTTTTAGTTTTATTACTGTTACGGGCAATATAAAAAAGTTTATAAATTAAAACCGTTTTGCTAAAAATAACAACAGGAACCTCATGTCTCTAAATTTCTGTGTCAACACCCGTACACCCTTAGTTGATAAAGGAGAGTAAATGGCGATTGAGGAAGACTAGGCGGCGTATTATCTAGGACACTTCATGATTATAAGTAATATTACCTTCCATGCACATTGCAAGCAAAAAATGTACTTATCTCTGTGGTTCGTATATGAGAGCAAAATTAGCAGCAGCTGCTGTCATCACTCAGTCATTGTCATGGTGCACTAAAGACATTGGTTTTTAAGAGACGAGGAGGGTTACAATTGTCGATTTCAAGGTATATGTCTTACTGTCTAACTCGTGTCTTCAACCACAAAAACTACACAAAAAGTGAAAACTCTTCACTAACCTGATTAGAAATATTAAGCCTGAGTAGACAGATAAATACAAGCTTGAAACCAGTGTCTGTATTATTTGAAACTTGATTTGACCGCTTCGACTTTCTGTTCAATATCTAGGGTAATGAAGTATCCTCGGTTGTCGACAATGAAAACTTTGTTGTGTTTCTTCAGGCTTGAACCTCGAGAACTACGTCCACAAAGATTTTGACAACACCAGCCTGCACGTGTTGGAGGGCCAGGTGATTGTTGAGAGGATAGACATAGAGAAAAACTTGACCCTGGCAGCTGGAGAACATACACAGGTAGGCTTTGACCTGAAAACTGTCCTATTTGATTTGTAGTGACTTTCAAAAACAAAACAACCATGGAATAATATGAATTATGATAAGCAAGTTGTTTGTTAGGAAATTCACTTGATTTCTCTACCACTATTGATAGGTCTATAGGTATACCCTCCTTTCGAGACACATGTTCTAAATGAAAATAGGTGCATATTTGGCAGTTATACTTATAGATAGAGAATGGCCTTACCAAGATGCTAGATTGACAGTCAGTTAAAAACTGCTCCCTCCTGCGTTCATAAATAATCATTGGTAAGCGTCTGAATGGGACTCTATGTAAACCACCACAGGTGCTGTACTGTATGGATAAAGCGCAATATAGTTTTATAAAACCACTCCTTTTGATTTGTGGGTCTGGGTCGTCGTGCAGAATACTTGGTAAAACTCAGCATCTTCTGAAAGATTTTAACATTAACTTAAGCGACATCAAGCTATCCAAAGTAGTAATGTATTATGGTAGGGCTTGTTTTCACCTACTATTGATTCAGGTTGTCATGGTATCAGTTGGTACGGTAACTCTTGTCTGTAGAACATTCTCCTTCAAGTACAGTCACTGAGCGGGGTACAGAGGTGGTCTGCTGTTTCTATTTCTTTTATGCAGTACGGGTACATGTCATTGAAAGTTCTTTAATCTACACTTATGCAGAATTGTGGGCAAGCCTTTCGTATTTTACAAAGACTCTCTTAAACTCTCTTTGATATGTGATTTTTATGTTAAATGCTGCTTTTGTTTTATGTTAAGATTCCAGCGGATACGTACCATAAAGTGCACACTGTGTCCAGCATCCCCTCCTCCTACATGTACACATTTGTTAACTCCAGTGACATCAAATTCATGGAGAGACTGGCCAAGTTTCAAGATGATCTAGCCAAGTCAGATACTGGTGAGAGAGAGAGAGAAAGAGAGAGAGGCAGAGAAAGGGAG
>BMAT01009111.1:79222-89993 GCA_019649035.1 Elysia marginata
TGAGTGAGGAGTGGAGGATTGAGTTGAAGGATTGTTGAAGAGAGAGAGAGAGAGAGAGAGAGAGAGAGGCAGAGAGAGAGGAGGGTAGAGACATACAGAGGTAGTGGAGAGAAGGGCTAAGATTTATGGACAGAGAGAGGACAGAGGAGGAGTTAATAAAGTTAATAAGAGTGAGTGAGGGAGAATAGGACTATATCTAGAGAGAGAGGGGGGCGAGACAGAGAGACAGAGATGGAGACAGAGAGAGAGAAGAGGGGAAGGGTAGCGACGTGAATAAGCGGTGGGAAAGAAGGGAAAGCTAGGGAGAAAGTGAGGGAGAAGGAAAGATAGAGAGCGAGAAAAAGAAATAGAGAGATAAAGACATATGGCAGATATAGACAAACCTACAGACAGCGGGAAGGGAATTATTACACAATGACAGTAGAGTCCTGTTAAAATAAATCCTGTTTAAAATAAACTTTGGGTTAATAAAGACTTTTGGTCCCTTTAGATTTTTTCTTCATACTGTTACTGCTTAATATAAACCTTGGATAAAGTAAACTTTTTAGTCGGGCTCAGAGAGCTTTGTCTTAACAGCACTTCACTGTAATTTATATCAGACCCTGATATAACAGGGATCTGATACAAAGGAGATTTTTTATGAGTACCATCGTTCCCGTTATATTAGATTCCCACTGTATTAGTAAGAAGTTTCGTGTGGTAGTTAAAAAATACGGTAATCTTTTCCCGGAATGGTTTTCAGTTTTGTTGCTTGAATGAATCTACTAAGTTTTATCTAGGTGCGAGGGCCAATTGTTATACAAAGAGATGTAAAATTTGATTACTTTGTTTAGATCTTTCTACATGTAATTATTAATTTTCCGTTTGTCTCCTTTTCAAAGAAAATAAAAGTTTGGTAGTCAATCAGACTTTGGAAAAATACAGCCAGGACCCGTATCTCCCACACTACAAGAATGTTTTACTACAAGCAAAACTAGTTGAGGATGGAAAGGACAAAGGCTCGCTCTTGGACAGCTTCAAGTCTTTCCTGTACATGAAGTACAAGATATTTCGGCGCAGGTAAAATCATTACAAGTAGGCTTCAAGAATCTTTTATTTCAATTCCAAAAAAAAACGCAGAAAAGGGGTGGGGGGATGGGGCGAAAGAGGGAAGGGTAAAGATTGTAAGATTTTTTTTGTGTGTGTTCATTGAATGTCGTAAAATAAATGTATGTACATGTAGTTTTTGTTTTAAAAAAGTGCAGAGCGTTATTCAATCAATGACTATTTTTAACCTTTGTAAGAGAAATAATACCAATAGTAATTACTTTAAAGTTTTTCATTCTCGATATGGGTGTATGGGTGTCCACGCATTTAAGCAACGCACAAGAAAACATAACTTGGTCTTAAAGCCTATACAGTTATTACGTTGTATAATAAAAGCAGATTTATGCTTGTCTGCAATATGAGGAAAAGTAGCATTGAAACCAGACACATAATGGCCACTAACACCTGCCCCCCCTCCCACATAAACACACTCCGAAACTTCATTTTGCTTGGCGAGATATTAAGACAATTCATTTGGTATTGTTCTGATCTTTTATTTTTCTTTCATTTCATTTCAGTTTACGCCTTGGGTATGGATCTGTATATTGCCTCGTCACCAACAGCTCTTTCTATGACTATCTCAACTCTACTTATATTAAGGAAACTCTTAAAAATTCATAGGCCGATGTACCTTATCTATTTATTTAAATTATAGAATAATATTGATGTCTTTTTATCACTCAGCATGACAACTTTTATGCTTTACTGGTTATATGAACATATCAGCTTGAGGTGTAATATTGAAAGAGCCCTGCATGGGCAGAATACATGTTGCCTCGTGTAGATTACTATTCATATTTTTGAACTAGTGAAACAAAAAGATTATTATAAATAATATGAAATATCTTTGGAAAAACAATGCATTGTTGGAAACTAATTAAAAACCACGATATCATCTCACTGCTACCACCCAACCAATGATTTTATATCATTGATGAAGTGAAAAGTATTTCTTCCTTTCCAATTAATTTGAAAACATATTATAAAGAATATTATCCTCTTTCGAATTTGCCTTATCTTTGAAATCACTGTCAGTGCTTTGAAATTTGCTTCTGTTGTTCTGAAATTGTGATCATGCAATCTAATTTTTTGAAAATGTCTTGTTTACTTATAGTTAATCGATGTAAACTGAAACTGAGAGGCTAGTATAATAAAAGCTTGTTAAGTAATGAAAAGACCTTACCTTACAAAAACTAACGCAGGGAAATAAAAGAAAAGAAAAGCATGCAAAATCTTTATATTAGATCTTTTTACTCATACTACAGCATGTATTTTTTATCCAAAGTTTGCCATAATTGTACTGCTGGCATAGCAAATTTTGTGTATTCGATACAAATTAAGATAAATACAATTTTGAACTTTGTACTGCAAATTTGTCCAAACTGAACCCGTTTGTGACATTTATATATGTATATATATATNNNNAACCCCACAATTGGCACAATGTCTGTATATATATATATATATACATATATATGTATATATATATGTATGTATATATATATTTATAGAAAGCTACACTCTTTTCATGTTTATCAATGTTTTTAAAAACAGTGAGTTTCAAGAAGTGATAGATGTACGGATAACCCTTGTTCACTGTGACTGTGTAATATGTGGGAATGGCCTCTTGCCATTTTTAATCTTCTTAAACACATTGTACTTTATTATTCCTTGGACTGTTGGAGATATCCTCCAAGTTTTTAATAAAACTCATAATAGCGACGGTAGCCAAAAGCATTGATTTATTAAGTGTCATCAAGTCAATGATGATGTTAAGATTATATTAGTTTTGCTCAAGTTTTTTTGTTGTTTTTTTTTTTTGTTGACGATGTTTTGTAGGTCTGGGTTTGTGCAATACAGTGCAATTATAAATGGATAAATTTGGATTTAATGAATCTTTCAAAATGAAGATAATAAAATACAACAGGTGTAACTTGCTACATGTACGTATTTTTATTTCATTTTTAGCCCTATAAAGCTTATTTCAACTTTCATAGAGACCTTGTTCGTTTTTACTTTAATTTCTCGTTTCCCAATCTTTCTATCAAGCTATTTCCTCCCCTTTTGTAAACTTAAATTAATGGGAACATGTCTTTTTTTCCTTTGTTTAATGAACCAAATAGATGCAAATAATGTGTAAGTGAATTCCTTGTGTTGCCTGAAGGACCTTGTTGCATACACATGTTCCTTTGTTCTATTCACACCTTTTGTGAATCGCCATAAGACTTAAAATATAAAAATGGAGAGGAAGTTTGTCTATACTAGTTAAAAAGAAAAGAAAATGCCTCTGAAACACATCGTAAAGTTTCCTTAAGCCTGTCAATTCTTCAATCATATGTAATTGTCGCAGGTTAAACAGCCAAAGCGTGAACCATTTGTTCATGTTTGAGTGGTCAATATCAATGAGGTGAACGCAAAAAGAAAAAAATAAAGCAGAATCAAAACAAAACAAACAGATACTAGGAACATCATGGGACTTTATATTCAATCTTGAGAAAATATCAGATAAAATTGTCAATGACCTTATTATGTTCATGTGAAAAAGAAAACTGTACGATACATGTTATGTATAAAGTGGAGTCCTCTTAAGACAAACCCTTCTGAGACATACCTAAGAGTTTATTTTATTCAAAGTTTATATTCAGAAGTAACATTTTAAAGAAAAAGATAAAAAGGTACTAAAAATCTAGTTTACATTAAACGCAAGTTTATCTTAAGCAGACTCCACTGTAAATAGAATAAAATCTGTGGCATCTGATGAAGCATGCATACATCACACAAATGTAAATTCAGTGAACATGATGGAACCAGTTTTGTTACATCTAGGCTACATGACTTTCACCGGTATTTATTTTGGACGTAAAAGAAGAAAAGAACGATAAATATATTCAGATATGTTTGGTTAGCCTCTAAACCGTGACTATTTATTACTTTACAATTCACCGCCTTTCAGTGGTTTTGACCTATTTCTACCCGGAAATAGTCACGTGACTATTGGAGTCAACAAACCGCCTTGTGGCGGACTTTTTTGGGGGTACTGTTTGGTTTGTTTTTTAGGGTGACTTTTAACAGCCTTAATTGGACTAGATCTAGATGATTCAAATAAAGCACCAACGAAGTTTCCATCCTTGGACTTGATCCTGGGTCAGCTTTTCATAGCATTTTGTGAAATCCCCACTACTCTTGATGCTTTTTAGGCCAGAATTCCTTCTCTAGTCTTGCCTTGGGAATGGGACTGAGCGTATCGGTGTTGGTTAGCTTTCGTACATCATTCGGTAGATCTAGATCTAGAACAGAATGACTGAAATGTTGTCACTCAAATTTATCATCCCAAATTAATTACTTCCAGTGTACTTTTTAGCCTGAAAGATATATTTAATATGAGTATTTCTTTTACATGCAAAAATACTAGATCCAAGAGGCAAGGAAATTTAAGTGACATTATTTAAATTAACTAGTATCTAACCCAAGCAGCACCCCAAATAAAATCCGTCATTACTATTTCTACCAACCAATGATATACTATTGGAAATCGCGTAAAATAAAATTAAACATGGGATGGCGGGAATGCGGAAGAGGTTATTGAATGGTAACCCCCCCCCTCCCCCACTGACCCCAAGATCCACATGACATTTTGGAGATATAGGTCAAAATCATTAGGCAAAGCTGATGAAGGCACATAGCACCAGAATAAAACAAAGCCTTGTGGTTTAAAAGTATCGAGTGTGGATTTTATCACACTAATGCACGCCAGGATAAGAGAAAACAACAAAACCAAGAAACCATCGAACCTGAGGAACTTTCTGCTTTTTGCACACAATGCACCTCGATAACTTATACTCGTCACAATTATTTTAAGAATTAGTACATTTGTTTTTAATAATGTGCTGGTATTCGTTTGGGCATGGAATTAAATTAATTAAATAAATAGTTTGCATTTACCCTCTGCTTCAAAAATAACTTTTTTTTTTTTAATTTAAGAAATATATGCAGATACTATAAAAGTAAATTGTGTTAAATTTTACATGTAGTACTTTAAAACATAATCCAAAAAGACCCTTAATTCTCAACTAGATAATACAAACTTTATCGAGGATGTGCACAGTACGTAAACATACCGTCTCGCTATTGAAATGCCGGACGCTACCGGAAGTTAGAATAAATCTATTTTGTTTAATAAATCTATGTAAACCTAATCTACGTAGATCTACGTACATTGATCTATAGCACAAAATAGTTATAGGCTACCCTAACATCCGGGCTCGTCGGCCATTTTGATAGTTAAATAGGGCATTTTTGTAATGTGCACAGCCTCAAAAGGCCTAATGTTTTATTTTAAAGTAATAACTTACAAAGAAGTACTTATATCATTCCCTAAACAATAGGAAATGTAACCAGCAGCTAGCCCTCGATTTTAAAGAGCATTTTTTTTATATAGCGCTTATCCACTAATGTGCTCTAAGCGCTTTACATGGGTTCCCCGACAGGCCATTCTCAACCAAAGTACCTTCTGAACCCACAGAGGAGCAGCAAGTTAAGCGTATCACTCTAGCATTCTGACAAGATCTTTCACTGCCTATAGTCGGGTACTCGTTTAACGCATGAGTGAGGCGAAGAAATGTGTGTAAATAGCCTTTCTCAAGGACTAAACGTCGACCTGCCGAAAGCAGGACTCGAACCCCGGACCTCTCGATCCGAAAGCCGAGCGTCTACCACTACACCACGACGCCACAATCATTTAATTTATCTAAAAACAATTGAAAATACTGGTACTCCGCATATAATTAAGAACATGACCCATCGGCTAAGGGGATAAGGGAATGCCATAATGTAGCAGCAAAGACTTCGTCCGGTGTTGATGGCGGCTTTTCCAGCTATCGTGACGCGACTTCCATTCATATCCATCCACATTTTGGCACGTTAGAAGAGAGGCAATACAAATCAAACGAAAAACATCTTCCTTTTTTATTATTACAACAGGAGTGGAGTATCGCCAATTTAGTTTATATATATTGTTTGTTTGTTTCTAAATTTAAGTTTATTTGTTTACGGAAAAGTATGTTGACGATACATAAAGTGCACGAAACTAAATACATATATGTCTTTTCCAACTGCCTTAGCCATGGAAACTAAAGGCAGTTACTCATGATGACACGACACGGATAACACGAGGCAAAAAGATACTCAAGTCAGAAAAGTAACATAGGAGACCGAGACCAGCCCATTTGAAAACATTAAAACTGGACAAGAACAAACAGAAAAGAAATGTATATTTTTTGCACATTGATAAAAAGAGAGAGGATAGGAAAGCGGTGGCAAAGGCAGCATGACAAGCATTTAACTTTTCAAAAGCTTTGCTGGTGAGAAAGTGGGTTACTGTGAGTAAGTGCTTTCCTAGGTACGTGCAATTAGGGTCCTAATTCTTTTGCACACGGCATAGTGTGGTCTTTTATTAATGCTATCTGATAAGCCACATTTGGTAAGTTTGGAATGTAGTTGTGTGTAGGCTAGACTATGAAAAATATATAGTTTTGTTAATGATTTAAAATTTAGGCAGTTTGCACAGATATCAGTGAAGTGTAGCATGATAGACTCTCAGAAACTGAGACCTGGCGTGTTTTAACAACAAGAAGTCGTCTAATGATGGTCTGCGACACTTAACACTTACTTCAAACTGTAGATCTAGACCTAGACTTGGAATATGAGCTCATCTCTTCTGCAAAAGGTGGGCCTTTGCTTCCATTTTGTAAAATAAACACTAGAAGCTTAATTGTCTATCTATCTATCTATTTATCTATCCATCTATCTATCTATCTATCTATCTATCTATCTATCTATCTATCTATCTATCTATCTATCTACGCAATAGCCTAGTCCTGACTTTGTTTTGTCGCGACACTGTGTTTCATGCCGTCTCGTGGATTGGCATCTCTTCAGGCGACCGTTTGCTTTCTGTTTCCCCGCCAGGTTCGGATTTTTTTTTTTGCATTGTAAAGCAAGTATTTTTACCTATGCATGTCGACAGGATTTCCCTTTTTTGTTTAAAATAGGCTTCTTTGCTTGTATAAAATATTTGTCTGATGGACACAAGTTTTTTTTTGTTTCTATCGATGATTTCCCATGATATTTTGAAGTTTTCTTTGTTTTCTTTGAGGTCCCATATGTGCTCACTGACAGTTGTGTCGGACTTTCTTGAGTAGATAAAAAAAACTTTGAAAAGACATTTTTACTGTAAGGTTGATGTGACTAAGTTATGCGTCTTTTCCTCTTGTTCGTCTTCTCTGCTTCTTCTTTTTTTTCATTTGATGTTTCGCTTCTTTTGTTCTCATTTTTTTTTTTTAGTTGGGTTTGTTTTTGTACATTTGTTAAAACCTTCACTTTACTTTTGCGTTAAACGGTATTGCCGCCTCTTCAAAGATTTTTACATTAGAAGAATTGTTAATGAGACGTTTCTCTATTCCTTGAGGGAGGTTTTTGATTTTTTACGGAGGGTGATTGTTTTCCCTATGGATATAGCCTATTTTTATCGTTAAGTTTTTTATATCGCTTGTGCACTCCTGTATGTAAATTAAAAGTGGCGTCCAAGAAATCATCAATTTTTTGGTTTGCTTATATGATGATTTTTGTCCGTTTTTTTTTAATATGGTGCACATGTTTTTCTGTATTTTCTTCGCTTGTTGGCGTGATTTGTTAGTTATTGCTAGAGCGTCGTCTCGGTAAAGTCCGACTTCAATGTCGAGGTGTTGTAATAGGGCTAGCAAGAACATGTATAACTCGACTAACTCGCATGTCTCGGCACCGTTGAAGTCTCCCATGGTTACGTCGAAGTTCGAATTAGCTTTACGCCATGGTTGTCCGTCTTAATAAAGTATTGTTCTCTTGGCCTGTGTTATTACGTTTACTTCATTCTTAGTTAGCATGACATAATCTGAGGCAAACAGGAGTGACTTGTGAATTAGTTCTTCCGTTATTGAGGGATAGAGATTGCATATATCGAATGATATCATGGTTTGACTGTTTTTGTCGTCGATGGTGTTCACCCATTTTATGACATCGTTTGTGTTTCACCGCTGTAATATTTTAAATTTGTTTTTTTTACCAAGTCGACGATTCTCTTTAGTGTTTGTTTGCTGATTTTGCCAAATTCTGGCTTGCATAAGTTAATTAGACGGCAACTTACCTTAACTTTCCCCAGTCCACCCACCTGTAAAATGGGTACTCAGCTACAGGAAATTCTTGAATTTGTCCTGCAACACCCTGCAGATGGGTTTAAAGTGGCCTTAAATGTACTTGTCTGCTGGGGCATTAGTGGCGCTGCTCTTGTGGCGACACGTTACGCTGAGTAACGAAGCCAAATTTCCCGAAAGGGATTAATAAAGTGTATAAAATTTTTAAAAAAAGTAGGTTTGCTACAAAAGTGAAGGTTTTGACACATGCAGAAAACAAAACCAAAAGAAAACACACAAACAAATACATAGAGCTCTCATAAAGTAGAAAAGAGTCAGTGTGGCGTTTCAATTTGTTTTTCTATTTATTAGATGGTTTTTTTTATCGGCGAATAAACTTAATGCAAATGGTTCTGACCCAAATCTACTTATTGGTGCGGAATCATTCAGAAAAGTGATTTAAGAGCCTTTTTCAAACTGCTTATTCTTTTTCTATCGAATTAAACAAAGAAATGCGCAATTTGCAAGAAGGAACGTGGAAGAGATTGTGTTTCCCAATGTGTGACGTAGATTTACTTAAGTCGGAACCTGTGTATTTATAAAAATGACGTCCCTAACCTTCCCCAAAAAAAATGGCTCAAAGAATACTTAGGAAAGGCCAAAAGGGCATAAAAATCAAACACGCGTTGCATGTTGGTGGTTTCCATTAGAATTTAGGGACAATTGTATCACCTCATTTGTACAGCCTACAATACAAGGGAGTATGTCTATGACAGGAAAATCCTTTCCAAGCTGCAAAAAAACCAAGGTGAATTCATGATCAACTATTACAGAGACTTACATTTTCTTTATATTTATACAACACTTAGACATAGAATAAGTGCTGGAAAGACCAAAATCTTACAGGTATGTCGCTATCTCTTCTGGAAGACTTACATTCGATAGCATGTCCGTCTTTAAAACTTAACTCCATTGTTCTTCCCCTCCCTTTTTCTTTTTTCTCTGCTGTCAACACACACACAAACAAAAAACAACAACAACAAAAAAAAAAACAAAACAAAATGCTAGATCTAAATAGTAGGCTAGGCCTATTGGTGATCAACTTAATCACCCATTTTACCACTACACTATTAAACTGATGAAACTGGAATTTATGTTGACCTTGTAAGCTTAAATTTCGACCATTTTTGTGTGTGCAATAGTGGACTGGTTAACAGCTCTCTAACTCAATATAGCTGTGGTTAGTAGGAGTCATGCAGATGAAATGCCTACAAACGCTTTGAAAAATAGTTTTTGCTCTTGATACACGAAATTAATGTCTTCAAAACCACAAATAATCAACACTGTTTGGCCGTGTAATACCTTTTAAATTAGTGAAAGCGGTGACCTTCATGAATTACGTAATTTGACACGCAGATCCTAGGCCTTAAGGCTAAAACAGAAGAAAAATGACACGCAGATCCAAAAATGTAACATAATGGCGCAAAAATCTAGTCTAGATCTAGGCATAATACAAACTCTAGATCCAAGACATCTAAGAAAGATTTTTAGATTTTTGTGCTCTAGGGAAAGACATCTTATTCCAAATCTAGATTATCTAAATCAGTTTCTAGATCTAAATGTAAGTTAAATTTTTAGACTCTTCATCTTAATGTTAGACCTATATCTATATCCTAATTAATTTCTAAAATACTCAACAAACTATATGACGAAACTATTTTGGTTATATGTGTTCTTTAACCTGTAACACTTTTTTCCCTTGTAAACTGTGACCTCCCCAAATAAACCGGGTCCCACTTTTTCACGACTGAAGGTACAAAATCAAACGACCATTCCGAACATTTATTTCCGGTAGGCTAGCCCAAAAGCAGACGCCGCAAATTTATACAAACCCTGAAACCGACGAGTTGATAACTGCTAATTTTAGGCCTGCAAAGGCTGCAATAGCCTCTTGAACTATAGATCTAATAAGTTATTGTTTTAGATAGAAAAAACAAGAATAAAAATTTAGTTCTAGCTCACAGTCTAGATATAGATCTAGATTAGATCTCAATTGGTTGCTATTGCTTGATTATGGAGGACCAAGTTGTATGTCAACAAGCAGCGGATGTGGCTGACGATGAAGATGACGAGGTATCTCTCTCTATATATATAGATCTATTCTTTGGTGGTTTCCGACGATGATCTGGGCAAAAACACCCAGATCTAGTCTCTAGAATTGAATAATTATCTAGATTGAGATTATCTCATCTGCCCTCCTTCTTGCATAATTGCAGAGAGGTCTATAGACTATGTTCGTTTGTGTGGCATGCCATAGTCTATGCATAGATTAATTAGAAAAGACATTATGCAGGCTGCAGCTTGAACAAAACGCTCATAGTTAGATATAGAGCACTTTTGATATATCATCCTGGAGATAGGTTAAGTTTTGTAGAGATTTTTTCGTAGATCTAGATCTAGTAGCCTTGACAGGTAACGGTGCAGTTGAGCGTCGGCCGCTTTTGTTTACTGTATCGGTT